>JANTPZ010144801.1:0-11843 GCA_025593235.1 Vachellia pachyceras | reverse complement strand
CATCCTTAGATGATTCTGTGAGGACTAGTTCATCAAGAGAGGGAGATCAGTCAGGTGAGCTCTCACTCAGCAATGCCAGTGATATGGAGACCGAATGGGTTGAAGAGGTTGAACCAGGAGTATACATCACCATCAGAGCACTGCCAGGGGGAGCTAGAGAACTCAGGCGTGTCCGGTTCAGGTATGCATACCTGTTATCTGGTTGATTACACGTTTTTCTCTGTTTCGGCTGTTCTTTTCCAGCAATTGATACAAATTATCTGACAGTAACGGAGGTACAAGATGGTTTTAAAAGTAGACAGCATCATGCGTAATCACGATAATTTAAATTTAAGATAGCTTTGTACATTATTATTTTGATGCAGCCGAGAAGGGTTCGGGGAAATGCAAGCGAGGATGTGGTGGGGAGAGAACCGGGCAAGGATACAGGAACAATATTTGTGATCGTACAAAGTGTTTCAGACGGCTAGCTAACAGGATGAGGAAGTACACCAAGAAAGCAAAATATATAGATGTTGGGAATGTATAGAGGCGTTTCGTGTATTCTTAGGTCCTGTTACTTCTTTATTCTTCGGTTGATAAAAGCTTGGGCAAGTGACCTAGTCTGTAACTCTCAAGTAACTCTGGAATCTGTACTTCACTGTGGCTATGACAAGATGATGCTGATAGTTGGAAAAATAACTTGCAGCACAGTGAAATTTAGTCTATAGTGGAACTTGTGTGGGAATGGTTCAATGCTTTTCTTCTTCGTATATCAACTTTAATCCTTGTCATGGAATGGTATGTTCATTTTCCTTTAATCTTTCGGGGAAGCACTTGATGCGGTGAAATCTGCCAGTAGCGTAGAGTAGACATGAAGGAAATGAAAAATCGGCCCAAATCATCCGATCTATTTTTATAGGACTTTATATACAAAAGTATGTTACTCAAATTTAAGCCATTCTCACCAGCACAATTTTGAAAGAGAGATTCCACCGAACTTTTCTAAAGGAAAAAAAAAAAAGCAACATTCATAAGTTACACAGGAAAATGCTAACATGTGATTTCTCCAGAGAAGCTTCTCAATGCAAACACAAACATACATGTACTGGTCTAAATGTGAAGCACTTCAACTCATTAGGTCATTACATGATTACATCCAATCTCTTGTTATCATTAAACATTATAGTGGTAAACAATAATATCATATGATTCATCTAGTTGATTACACCTGTAATGCATAGCTTAGTTCGAGTGTGATGTTGGTGCTGAGATTAAGAGTCTTCCACATGATTATAGGTTCGAATCCAACATTTAAAACGAGAAGGGAAAGAGTAGAATACATATATGAAATTAACTAGTAATATTGAATTCAAGCGGAGAACATGTATCTGCATTAAATACTCATTTGAGAGAGATTTGTTACCCTTTCAAGTTTAATAGCTTGAGCAAAAAAGAAAACCCGAAAACTAAGTTGTAAAATATGGAAGTACATTATTTTAATAATCAAAAGATAATAAGTGCTATATATAATCCTTATTATAAGATCTACTTTTTAGTGCTAACCGGAAGTATTAATAAAATATAATCTTCATATATTACTATTTCCATTAGTGTAACATTTAAATTTTAAGTGTTTTTATTAATACACATATCACAGCAAAAATTATTGGCATAATAATTATAAGGAAATGAGCAAAAATATCAACTTCATAAATGGAGTTTCCAAAAAGCAAGGAGCAGGTTAGGGACTTCATCCTTCTGGAAACAGTTGGATCAGTCCTTCAAAATGGACTATGCGGATATGGGGGAGTAATTCGTGACCAGGAGGGGCGTTGGTTGGGGGGATACAATGGTAAGACAACAACAGTTCCCCCTGCAATTGCGGAGCTATTGGGAATTCTTAATGGACTTAATATATGTTGGAACAAAGGATATGGGAGGATTTTAGTACACTCTGATTGTATTAAGGCTATAAACTCGGTTACTAGAGGGTCCTGAAGCGACCATCCTTTTCAAAGATATTATTGTTGAGGCAAGGGCACTGGTCTACCACCGGGAGTGGCAAGTTCTCATTAATCATAGCTTTCGCGAAAACTTACGTATGACGGACCCTTTAGCCAAACACTCCCACTCTATGATTGTACCGTTTTGTTTCTTTAGCTCCCCCCGAACTTTGGCATAGGGATGGAGGATGGGGAAGGGTTTACCCCTTAATCTATCCGTTTATGTATTCCTGTTTTGGAGTAATGATATCAGCATTATTTAAAAAAATAAATAAATGGAGTTTCCTTTTCTTTATTGACGTGGAAAGACATATATAATAACATATGGATATATATGGATAGTTATGCCAATAAAATACCATGGTCCATGGTCACAGCCCACTGTATACCAAAACCAAAATTCCATATTTTCTCTTTCTCCCATGGGATTTGCTGAGTAAGATTCAGTGTACTTTTGTTAACATTATTGGTTATTCTTGGCAAATCATTCACTTTTTGTTACCTATTCAGTTCATGAGATCAAATGGAAGAGTAATGGTATTTTCGTAGTTTTAGTCCAACCCCAAGGGCATATTAACTCATTAAACACGAGACTTTCCCTCAATGGTCTGAGTGGTAAAACGATTTCAAAAACCCTCGTCCCTCTTCGCTCCCAAACCCCTCCTTCCATTCTGAAGCCGCTTTCCACTCTCTGGTCTTCGAATTCGAATCCTACCCATTTCTTCTTTCTTATCTAATTTTTCTTATTCGGCTTCAAGGTTTGATATTTAGCTAGATAACTAGCTTTAGATTCTAGGTTTTCTCACTAATGCCTGCTATGGTGTCTGGCTCGAGAACGGATGGTAGCACTCAGGCACTTCCTGCCAGATTGCGCAAAACCATCCAATCCATCAAAGAAATTGTGGGTAACCATTCTGATGCTGATATTTATGTCGCCCTTAAGGAAACCAACATGGATCCTAATGAAACCACCCAGAAACTGCTCAACCAAGGTGGGCGTGATGATTTTGGCTGAGTTTTCAAGTGGTTTTCCTTTTATTAATATTTTAGGTCAATGCGTGTGTTTGGTTTCCCTTAATTTTCTGTCTGAATGGGTTTTTTTTGGGACTGCCAAAGTAGTACTTTAGTGGATACTGAGGGCCTGAGGCTGCCGTGTTTAAAAAAAAAAATCATATATCAGCCACATTTTTCAATTTAATTAACTCACGCAACAATTAGTATCTTACAATTATGCAATGTTTTGGAGTTTGATCCTTCAGCTTCTGGCATTCTTTTGTTTGTGGCGAAGTTTTCTTTTACAAAAGTAATGTTCTTAGATTGTCATTTTCTATAGATATTTGAATGTTTGTATTTATTTAAGTTAGCCTGGGCACTGGAATTGTCTATGCACTATCCTCTTATGAGGGAAGGTTGATCGTGTGCTACAATTCTTCCCTTCTAAAGATTGCACTTGTTATGTCATATGTGCCTCCCACTATTTAATCAAGTTGTATTTTGATTATGACTTGGATTAATAATTGATTGAAAGAAATTAAAATTTGATAGTCTGTATTCTAAAATACTCCGTGGCTTATTGTTCAGATACATTCCATGAAGTGAAGAGAAGAAGAGACAGAAAGAAAGAGGTATAACCTCTTTGTCCTTTCTTTGCTTCATATTATATGTTTGGATGCACAGTAGAGAGTATGGTTCTTGATGAATTATTTATTGAAAAGAATTTATTGCAGCATCAAAGTGCTGGATACAAGGGTACATCTGAGCCAGAAAGACGTACTGACAATCTTGGTCGTGGAATGAAGACTAACGCTCCTTCTGAACGTGCTTCTCAAAGAATTAATTATTCTCGAAATACTTTACCTGGTAATCTTCATATTTCACTTTGTGGTGTAATCATTGTTCTATCTTAATTCCTAGAACATGCATCGAAATGTGAACGTTTCTGACGTTATGTAGTCTAAAATATAATTAATTTGTTAAATAATTTTTTGTCTATCACTGAATTTCATTGTATATTTTGTACTTATAATCTTCAGTAGCAAACTTTCATCTGTATAACTTCTTAAATAACTAAGGGATTATTGGTTATGTTATATCTGTTTGATCATTAGCATCAGTGTTCTAGCTGATGATTGAATGCCTACTAACTGTTCAGGCATCAGCAGAGAGTTTCGTGTTGTCAGAGACAACAGAGCGAATCATATATATAGAGAAGTGAAGCCTGCTTCAGTTCAACGTTCAACATCCACCAATGAGCAATTAACTTCATCTGAAAGAGGGTACATTTTAATATTCAAATGATCTAGATTATGTTGTTTAACTGTCTTGATTGCCTATCTGATTTTATTAGCAATACATAAATGAATCCCTTGCCTTGGGGCATGACAATGACATTTGGTATAGGTCTTGATGTCCAGATCTACGTCTCTTCCTTTGGTGTCACCTCAGTTGCGAGGAAAACTTTGAACTAAGGAAGTGTTATTTGAAGAAAGATTACAATGTATTTCATGGGCTTTATTTCATTGTAGAAAACTTTTTTGAACTACTTTTAATTAACTGTTAGACCACTAGATGTCTAGATCCTGATATTCTTTTATCCCTTTTTTGATGTCTTTTAGTACACTTCCCCACAGGATTTCACTTTACAAGGAAGTTATTTGTGCCTTAATTCTGTATTATGTTTGTGGCAGCTCATCTGCAGATTCCAGCAATCACAAGTCATCTGTTGCTAGAAAATCATCTTGGGTTCCAAATGGTCCTTCTGAATCACATACTGTTTCCAATGCTACGGACAGAAAAGGTTCTTCTGGGGACAAGCAAGGTGTGACTTCAAATGCAGCACTGCAGCTGCAACCAGTTAAGCCCAGCAATGTCCATCAAAATTCTGTGACAGTGGCATCAGCTAGTTCCACTGTTGGAGTATATTCTTCTTCTACAGATCCAGTTCATGTGCCTTCTCCTGATTCCAGATCATCAGGTGCTGTTGGAGCAATTGGGCGTGAAGTAGGGGTTTTTGGTGTCCAGCGACATTCTTCAGACAACTCATTAAAACAATCATCTGTTCCTAGTAGTTCTTATGCTAATTCACTTATGGGAAAAGATGGCACCTCTACAAATTCATTTCAATCACTTAATACTATCTCAAAAACTGAACAATTTAGTGAAACTAATGTAACTGAACATTCATTCCCCGGCATGCCAGTTAGCAGATCATTCTTGAACAATCAGTATAACCATAGACAACATCAACAGTCTGTGGGACATCAGAGAGGTATATTTCTCTTTGGAGCAACCATATTATGGTTCACTTTCTTTTATGATTATGATTTTTTTTTATTGCAATATCATTGTTTTTTTGAGTTAGCTTCTTTAGGTTTAGAATGCTACTGGATTGTAAACTTCTATTTTGGAGGGGGGCTGGTGGTTTTATGATTTGATTGTACTCATCAATAATCAATCATCATGGATTATTAATAAAGGCTTGGAGTTTAATCATTTGTCATCTCTTAGCAATGTTAACTCAGGATTCTTGTGATTAACATAGAATAGGGCTTTTGTCAGTCTTGGTAGATTACCATTTGATTATGAATATGATATATTCGGTGAAAAAATTATTATTTTCATTGTTTCAGTTAACTTTTATGGCTGACATTTATTTTTATTATAGCTTTAAACGCCACTGTTAGGACGTTGTCTACTCAAATTAGAGTAAATCTTTGACTGTTACTGCTTTTAATTTGTTTTTACATGTATATTTATTTTACATTTATTATTGATGTATTCTTATCCTTTCCTTTTACTGTTTTTGCTCTAATTGTTTAATATTTAATTTAATATTAAGTCCTGGGATATGTATCTGATTTGGATTAGTTCGAGTTTTGATGCAGTATCACAGCATAATAAAGAGTGGAAACCTAAATCAAGCCAGAAACTAAATGGTAGTAGTCCTGGAGTGATTGGAGCTCCTAAAAAGCCTGTTTCACCTGCTGAAAAATTTTCCGATATAGAATCAGATGCGGCAAAGCTTCAAGATAAACTTTCACAAGTAAATATATTTGAGAACCAAAATGTGATCATAGCAAAGCATATTCGTGTTCCAGAGACTGATCGTTGTCAGTTGACTTTTGGGACCATTGGGAATGGAGTTGATTCTTCTAGGCATCAACCTAATTGTCAACCAATAGGAACTGCTGAAAAATCAAATGAGGAGTCTGTAGCAAGGTTTGCACCTTTTTTCTTTGGGTAGCTTTTTAATTGATCTCGTCATTGTGAAAGGTCACTTTTGGTTGGAGAGCTGTAGATATGGGATTTGTAAATTACGAGGTTGAGTCTTCATGAAGTTTGTCATTGTGCTATATTCTTGTGGTTGAGAAAAAGATTTTGGTATACAAGGATATAAACATGTCAAATAAGAAAAGAAGTAATGAAGTTGAAGAATCTTGCGGGCAGATGAAATTTTATCTTGATAAGTAATGGAAACATGTAAATTAATTTGTTTATGCATTTTTCCATGGCAAGTTATGATGTGATTTGACTTCTGATCTCAGCTTGTCACCGGCTCCAGAGTTGGCCAATGATGTTTCTGGAAGCAAGCAGATGGACTTACAGGATGACCACGTTCAAAGTACTGGATCTGACTCACCAGCGTCTGCTAATGCTGCTGCTGCTGAGCAACAATTACCAGACGGCAAGGAATCTTCAAGACCTCACAATCTTGACAGTTATGTGGATATTGGGCTAGTACAAGATAACAGAATGTCTTATGCACCTTCAGAATTGCAGCAGCAGCAGGACTCGCATGACATGCCTGGCTTCTCGGTGAGTTTGTTTGTCTTATCAAAACAATCGGTTGGTCAATGAAAGGCTGTGTTACATTAAAATGATATCTAATGGCCTGAGAATGGCAATGTTATGTTCTTTACTATAACTGTTGTCTGTCCAACATCCAGTAGCTAAACACTCTGGATAAAATATCTGCATTATAATGTGTAACAAATGCCTGCCTGTTGTTGTCCTTGCATTCTCACAAACAAATGATTTTGTAAACAGGCATATGATCCACCAACTGGGTGTGACATACCCTATTTGAGACAGACAACAGATGAAACTGTGCGAGGGCAGGGCCTGCCATCTGCTCAGGAGGTAATGCTTAAATTATAAGTGTAGGGGTTTCTTGTTTTGGTAAAGCAGAAATGTTACTCGACATTTCTGCATTATATAATTAGTTCAAGCTGGACTTATTTTGCGGATAGAATTTTATGCTTGTTTGGGAAACCTCTGAAAGCACCTTTATACAAGTCAAGACAAAACTCTTCTTATATACTTGGAACTCCACAGAATTACATAAAATAAGCTAATCTAAACACTCGCTTTGTTTTCATGCCTTACAGCCCACTTGTTCAAGTCCCCCCCCCCAAGTGTTGTTATATTTTCATCCATTTCACTTTTGGTGATTCATTCCTTGGACATGACATTATCTAACCAAATTTTGGGATGATTGCAGGGTTATGGCGCTCATAATTCCAATAATATTTCTACCTCCACCATTCCCATGGTGCAACAGCAACCTCCAGTGCAACAGATATATCCACAAGTTCATGTTTCACATTTCTCTAATCTTATGCCATTTCGTCAGTTTCTGTCTCCAGTCTACGTTCCACCAATGCCCATGCCTGGATATTCAAGCAATCCTCCTTACCCTCATCCATCAAATGGCAGTAGTTACTTGTTGATGCCTGGAGGTGGTTCTCATCTCAATGCCAACAGCATTAAATACGGGGTTCAGCAATTCAAGCCTCTTCCTTCGGGCAATCCTACTGGTTTTGGAAATTTTGCAAATCCAACTGGATATGCCATGAATGCCCCTGGTATGGTTGGAGGTGCAACTGCTCTAGAAGATTCTTCTCGCATCAAATACAAAGATAATCTTTACGTCCCAAATCCTCAGGTAATGCACTTTTTTATGATCTTGACTCTTTTTGGGGTTGTTGGTAAAGAAAATGGTAAGCAAGATTGCCCACAAATTTAGGCACATGCTCTAGTTAGCTTTTCTATATCCCTTATCCATTCAGGATCTTGTTCAATTTTCAATCAAAGGAGATGGATTCCTCCTATACTGATTTTTGAATCTTGACTCTGATAATATTATTTAGAATATGGGAATAGTGACTTCTTATTCGTGCTTATATTTTCCGTATTATCATGCTTAGCTGTACTTAATTATGGCCAAGTGCCTGGATTTGTTGAGATGTTATTTATGTAAACAATTAAGTTTCTGATATTCAATTTGTTTGAGATGTTAGCTGGAGTTTTTCTTTCCCTTAAATTTTTTCAATTATCAAGCTTTGAATGAGTTGGGTTAAAGAAACAATAAATAGGGCAACAGCTCATTGAATTGTGGAATTCATTGAGATTCTTTCATGACAAAGTGATTTGTTAACCCAATACCTATTTTTTGTGTTTCATAGGCTGAGACATCAGAAGTCTGGATACAGAACCCAAGGGAGCTTCCCACCATGCAATCTCCGCAGTACTACAACATGGCAGGGCAAACACCGCATCACGCAGCTTACATGCCGTCTCATGCCAGCCATGCCTCCTTCAATGCTGCTGCAGCCCAATCCTCTCACATGCAGTTCCCTGCCATGTACCATGCTTCGCCGCAGCCAGCTGCCATGGCTAGTCCACATCACCATATTGGACCGGCTATAAGCAACAATGTTGGAGTCGGAGTGGCTGCAGCCACACCTGGAGCTCAGGTGGGTGCCTATCAGCAACCCCAAATGGGTCACCTCAATTGGATGACAAATTTCTGAAAAGAGAGGGGAAAAAAGAATGTGAATCCCAACCCTTTCCGTGTAAGGCTGAAGTAGATATAGAAAAAAAAAAAAAAAGATGGCAGGTCTTATTTAATGAATTTCTTTTTCCCCTATGCATCATGATGCATTAATTTTTTTCTTTTTAAAGAAAACCTTGTCCATTTGCGGTAGCTGTGGGAATTGTCGAGTTTTGATTTGGCAAAGTTTCAAATATTCTCAAAATGCATGCCTATGCCTTCAGAGTTCAGGTGAAATAGAAAAAAGGAAAAGGACACAAGGTACCTATGCCTCCTTAGACTCCCTTAAATTCCGGGCGTAAAAAGCTTCACAGATTACCGTAAATCCTTGACAAGAATTTTTAATCTTTTTTCCAATGTTGTCTCTCTAATTGTATGAAGTTGCAGGCGAATTTTAAATTTTTTGGACGCATCTTATTGTGTATATTAATGTGTAAAATTGAAAAGTCAGGATTTTGACAAATTTAAGGATATTATTAACTGCCATTCTCTAGAACCATAAAAAATTGGTTAATTTTGTCATATTAGTAGATCGGGAAATACTAAGGGTTTTGCAAGCCTTATATAGGGTGAAAGTATTTCTTATCACAATCTAAGTTATAGATGGGATTGAGTATAGTGAAAATGGTTAAATTCTTATAATGCGACGAATTAAAATTCAAATTCAAATTTTTGTTGAAATAGGTGTTTACATTTAATGGTTAACTGTGTTTCAAATGGGATTAATGGAAGGATGTTTGTGATTAGCATTAAAAAATGTAGGTATAACAAACAACAAATTTTATGTCATAATTTCCTCTCTCGCCCAAGAAGAATTGGAAAAGAAAACAAACTAGCGTGTGCATTTTATCAGACTAACCCCAAAGCTTTAAAGAAAAAGAAACAACCGCTTGGATTAATGTAATAGACATTTGGATCAGTAACTTCTAGTAATGATTTTCTTTTAGTTTTAGTAACTTAATCGAAACAACAGTAAGGTTGTTGCGGGATAAGCCTGAGTTTGTACAGCCTCACCCGGAAAGAAAGAAAGAAAGCATGGAATTAGAATGTGAGGCTTTATTTTGTGTGTGTACGTGTTTGTGTGAGAGAGAGAAGCTTTATTGTGACACCTGACGGATCCGCGGGCTAAACCCGTATTACTAGTACTATTCATGGGGATCGGTGTGGCTTTTTCTTTTTGCATAACATTTGAATATTTAAGAATAATAACAAGAGTATGGATCTGAACTGATTTGACGTGATCACATTCATTCAAAGGCTACCGTTTAAAGTCCCAAGTCGCCCCCGCGCCTACTGCTCAATGCTGCTCCTTGTAACCATCTAAAATACAATTTCCAGTCGGCATAACGTTTCTCGTTTCTCTACTTCATCTTCTTCTTTGGTTATTCTTTTTTTATTCAAAAGAGTGAGTTGGATAATAGGTCTTACGAGTAATAAAACATAGTTGTACATTCATGGAGTGCTTACAAAAAACTTACGATCGCTCAACAACAAGACCTTTACATACAGTGAGATTTGAATCTATAACTTTTTGTGAGCTCTGATGAGATCACATCATATACCAACATTTGTTTAGTTATTTTTTTTTACCACCACACATGTCATTCTATTAATTAGAAGCAACATTGTTCAAGAAACTATAAAATACTAAATATAAATATCTTTCAACGGGGATCCGTATGTTGCGAGCGACTAATATATTCAACAATGTTGTTTCAATTGGGTGATTATTTCAATATCATTTTTTTCATGTATGAGTCTCTAATCTTTAACCTTATTTAAGATAAACTGAATTATTTTCTCTCAATCCAAATGCAATTAGTAATTTGCTTTTCCAAGATCTTGTTTAGGTAGATAATAATTTTTTTTTAACGGAAGTTCCAAAGTTTTACAGAATTCCCTCTCTTGAGTTTCTAAGATAAATGAATTATACTTGCATACGATATTTCGGCATCACTTATGGTACACATAAATTATAAAATTCATATGAAATAAATCCAGATACCTCGTATATTTTCCTGTTCCCATGAAATTAAATCTAACCTATATATACCAAACAAGGGAAAAATGTGCATTTTTTACAGATCAGGAAATTGATTTTTCGAAAATGTCACCACTCTAATTAAGTATATTATCATGAATTTTGTTACTATATGCCGACTTGAAGAATAAAACAAATTCAAATAAAATCAATTGAGAAAATGAGAAACTGTCCATTCAAGAGATCTACAGAACGAAAAAAAATACATATTTGATATGTTTTGATGAATTCTATCTTTTTACTGAAAAAGATAGTTTCCTGATCAATGAAAGATTAGAATCCAAATAAAATAGACAAAATTACCTACTTCATGGGATTTGACAATTGAGGGTTCTACTTTTTGGTTTTGGAAGTTTAAAAGAGGATCGATTTCCCGTTATTTCATTTGAAAAAGAAAGCAAAAAAAAAAAAAAGGCTTGATTGTAAAAAACGTTCAGTCAACTAATTTTAATTTTGTCTAATAATAATTATAACAAAAAAATAATATCCATTATAAAAACTTTAAACAGCATACTATAGTTAATATGAATTAGAAGCAATAACGTACCATTGAGTTTGATTTAATTGTACAATGCTTTAATCACTGATTGGTTTATCTCTATGCAAAATCCATTTACTTTTTCTTCCTATAAATGATTAAAACCTAATACACACTGTTCATGTAACCATTAATTCAATTGTGAACTCCTTCCATTCTTGAGATCAAAAGCCTATGCAAAAATTTGAAGACGGCAAAAAGAAAAAAAAATTGACTTTTTTAAAAATATTATAGCCCTAGTATCAACTCATTCATGCAATAGTGTAAATTAAGTCTCCATGGGAGTAATTAAGTAATATTGCATGATTTAGCAAAATTCTAATTTTATATGGAGAAATTAGCTTTGTAAGAAAGTTGAGTTTTCCATCATTTAATTGACACAGAGATTCTTATCTCATTTTCCATTCTATGATTCGATAAATGGATTTGTGAGTGAGTCATGACCAA
>JANTPZ010144800.1:0-23739 GCA_025593235.1 Vachellia pachyceras | reverse complement strand
GTACATTTTTACGAATTAAACTGTATCATTTGGGCAAGTAAATGACTCAAGGAGTATTTTTCCCTTGTAAAGGAACTTACAAGCTTCAAATATAAATTGGAAGCACTCAATTTCGATTTTTCTACAATTAGTTATGAATTTTCAAAGTTGGTCCTAAAACCAGTGAATAGTAACTTTCACAAACTTGAAAGTTTTCAAATTGAAAATTTTGGACCCTTTGATCATAATGAGGCTTCCTTTTTATTCCAATTCACTTTGTAATGAAGCTAAGGGCTAAGTTATGGAGTGTCACAATATTGTTGATGGTTCAAAGCCATCTTCTTGATAAGCTCCCAAGCTGCTTCGGCGGTTAAATCAATTAATGAACCTCTAGCTGCTGCATCTAGCATTACTTTTTCTTAGCTCTTCAATCCATCATAAAAATATTGAACGAGCTGTTTATCTGGTATTTGATGGTGAGGGCATCTTGAAAGAAGATCTTGAAATCTATTCCAATAATCGTACAACGATTCAT
The DNA here is from genome assembly GCA_025593235.1 of Vachellia pachyceras. Taxonomy (NCBI): domain Eukaryota; kingdom Viridiplantae; phylum Streptophyta; class Magnoliopsida; order Fabales; family Fabaceae; genus Vachellia; species Vachellia pachyceras. The sequence goes on along the minus strand of JANTPZ010144800.1, from coordinate 23,225 downwards.
CATACTCTTGCATGCAGAGTAGATTTCCTTCCTCATTGATGAAGTTCTTGATGCTGGAAAATACTTTTCTAAAAATACTTGAGTTTCATACAAAAGTATTCTGATTTTATCACCACTACTCAAGTGTTTCAAAGACATCACTCAAGTGTTTGCAACATTTCATCTTAATACTTGAGTTTTCACTTAAAGTGTTGATTCTCAAAAACATCTTAACTTACAATACTCAAGTATTAGAGTTCAGAACTCGAGTATTATCAACATTTTCAACAAGAACTCAAGTGTTGTTAGAAAGTATTGATTTTTAACTTATGAAAAACCTTGATACTCGAGTATTAAAGAACAGAACTCAAGTATTCTTCAATACTTTCATACAAACTTGATGACTTGATCATAGAACTTGAGTGTTTCACTAAGAACAATTATTGATCAACAATTTAAGCTTTATAATTCTTGAAATCATTTTGTTATCATTAAAATAAGGCATCAGTAGTTCTGTCTCAGTTGTCCAAATCCATGACGTGCTCAACCCCGTCGTCATCCTTGATTGCCCGGCGTCATCCCTATATCCGTCATCCTGGTTCAGCTCATTTTTGTCGTTGTCATCCTTTTTTCCGTCGTCCTTGATTCCTTGTCATCATCCCTCTTCATTACTGTTTCTTTCTTTTTTTTTTTTACTTCTAAAGATCCCATTTTTACAAGTAATCTCCCTCTGCCTCAGTACTTTGAAGCTTTTCTCTTCCCTTTTGGGTTGTCTCTCTGCACTTTCCCACATCACGCCGTCACAACCATGCTATCCACTCTATTTGTTTCTTCCTCCAATTTTTTTCCTTTCAGCTTTCTTGCTCTTCGCTTAGGGTCAAATCCAAGGACGTTGCTGAAACTACTGAACCTTCTTCATCTTCGTTTCCTGATTCCACGGAAGTCAATGATAGTTCAAAGCCCATTGTCTTGGTCACCAACAGTCATGGGATTGAGTCCCCTGGCCTTACCTATTTAGTTTAAGCTCTCGTATGCGAAGGCCTTTACAATGTTCATGTCTGCGTTTCTCAATCTTGCATTTTTCTTATCTTGATTTATTCACTGTGCAATCGTTTTTGTTGTATTGTTCAACGATATTTTCTTTTAAGCCTCTTATCCTTCTACATTTCACCTTCCCATTTTTCTTTTAAGCCTCTTATCCCTCTTAGCTTCCATTATGATGAGTTGGAACCAATTAATGGCCTCAAACAACTCAAATTCTGAAAAGGGACCAAAATGAAACTTTCATTTTTAAGAAAGTTACTATTCACAGTTTTTCGGGCCAACTTTGAAAATTCATAACTAATTCTAGAAAAATCGAAATAAAGTGGTCCCAACTTCTATTTGAAGCTTACAAATTTCTTTATGAGGGAAAAATACTCATTTGAACAGTAACTGGTCCAACTGGTACAAATTCTTTCGTGAAAATGTACTGTTCATATGGTAATTTTTCATTTTTCCCAGGATTTTCTGTGATTTTTTGTCAACTTTAAACAGTCATAACTTTCTGTATAAAATTCCAATTCCAGTGATCTTTGGCTCATTAGAAACCTTGCAATGTGAACTATTTTTCCATAAAATTTCAGGACATTTGGAATCCATTTACTCCATTTCACATTATGCCAAAGTTGGGGTTTTAACCAACTTCCCACTTAGCCAAATTTTCAACTTATCTTCATAATTCAACCAAATAATTTCTAAACTTTTCTTAATCGTAATAACCTATGTAATTAGGCATTCATAGGGCATACATTAGTTATCATAAGTCCATCATATATGCATGAGTTATATTACATGCCACTTTACAAACTTCAACAATATAATTGAAAGTTTACAACATAATTTACATTCATACACATGCATATTTTTACTTCAAGCATCATGGATTTCCTCCTTACCCTTTGATGTGCTTTCACCTAAAAATGGTTAGTGGGCAAGGGTGAGATTTTTGGAAATCCCAGTAGCAAAACTTTCTAACACACATTATAAAATTGCTGACAACTTTAAATATAAGTGTGAATTCATAAAAGTGCAACATGTAACAATGAAATGCATATGACCATAGCATACAAAGGCACATATTCACACTTTCAATTAAGCTTAGGGTTAGAAGGTCTTGCATAATTCATACACATTTTCATACACATTTTCAAACAATTAAGCTTAGGGTTAGAAGATCTTGCTACCTTTTGCTTTTAGCTTTCCCTTAACTTTGATGCTTTCTTGATCACATGAGAATTTAATTCCTTGCATCAAGCCCTTGCCTACATAATGCACAACATCATGGCCATTAAACATATGTCATTACCAAGACAAAAATCATTATAAACCTCTCTTAAACTATCTCATGTATTACATAAACCATAAGACATCAAACTTGTTTCTAATGTCTTCCAATGCTTCCACAAACTTGTGACCACTTTTACCCTACAAAAAAATCATTTTGGACTCATTGGAAGTATCAAAATCATCAAAAGAAACTTCCTTCCTCAAGAAACAGGTCTGGCCGAGACATACACACGATATCCATAAATGTGATTTTTCAACTTTCATCATGTATAACAACATATTCTTGCCTCCAAAACACTTCTCATGGATTATTTAGCTCAAAAACAACTCTTCCTCATCAAATATAAAATTGGACAGCATCCCCCCTTAGTGTTTGAGATTCCAAAATTTCATACAAACATCAAACCCAAGCAATATATATACATCAATCTTCTCCTTAACATGCAAGGAGTGTTTTGCAACCACTTATTTCCTCTAAATGCCTCTCTTTCTCATTTTTCCTCTCATGAACCCTAACTTTCCAGGCACTAAAAGAGAGCCAAAATCAAAAATATAAACCGATAGAAATGTAGAGGAAGTTGAAAGGAAGAATTTCATGTATGTATAGCTTTAGGTAATAGCTCCTCTTACCTTGAATATGGCAAACTTGTCTTCTTTCTTCTTGAGCTTGTGGAGAACGAAATTTTCAGCTTGGAAGGAGAAGGGAATGGCAGCCAAATGAAGAAGAAGGGAGAGAAAAATGGTTAATTAAAAATCTATGCAAAGAAAGAATGGATGGGTGAGATTTCGCCTTGTTAAACAAGTTAGATCTAATGGTCTAGATTTATCAATGACATCCACACATGCTTCAATCCTATTGGGTCTCATAAAGTGACACTCAATGGCTGCACATGGGGTATAAAAAATCTGTTTGGGATTTGGCTACTCTAACCAAACCAAACTCCATTCGGTTACTTCTACCGATTACAACTTTCACTGGTAAAAGTAACTTAATTCCAATAAATCTTTTTCTACTTTTCTGGAGATGTTTCCTTCCTCATTTAATCTCTATAATTCCCTCTTGAATATATTAAAATTATGATGCTCAAATTATCCCTTAATCAAATCAAAATTAATAGGATTACGTTATCCTGTCTTAAACTCCTGAAAACAAGCAACTTTAAAATAAATCATTTTTAGGGCCTTCTAATTTTCTATATTTTTCATTGATATTTTAGCCCTTCTTCTTTCTCCAAAATACCTTCTAGATTGTCCAAAATTAATTTTTGGAATAAATTATATTTTTGGGGATTTTCAGGCCTTTTTTCCTCATTTTCGGGAAAATCGCCTTAATCGTACTTTGGGCAATAATCTTGTAAAATACTATAAAATTCACTGAATTTTTTTCGACTGTGGTTTTTTGTTTTAGAGAACTCCTGATACCTTAAATAAATATCTTCAATCATCAAATCTTTAAAATTCTATAATTCATCTTCCAGACTGAATTTCAACAATCGGTTGAATCTCTGGTAATTAGTGAGTTCTGCTCTATCTTTTGGGCATCTATGGATTTTTTCTGGTTTTTGGTCAACTATTTGACTTTGACTTTAACTTTGTCAAATGACCAAAATGCCCTTACATTTTCTCTTAATGACCAAAATGCCCTTTCACTTCATAAATTCCCATTTTGCCCTTGACCTTTTGGCCCTTGATCTTTTGGTTTCTGATTCCTAGGGCAACTTCCCAGGAGGTCACCCATCCAAAAATTTCTCCAGGGTGAGCACGCTTAACTTTACTATTCCTACCAGCTTCCATCCACCGGGCCAAATCTGATTCTGCGACTTACGGCCCAACAGCATCAACTTTTTTCGTACTTTCTATCTGTGGGTTCTAACTTGACTTTTGATTACTGGTTTGGCCCTTTTATCCAATGACCATACTGCCCTTAGTCTTTATACTTAACAACATTTATGTTCCTAGCTTACATTCTTAGAAATTTCAAAGCCTTATAACTAAATTGACCAGAGTCTCTTAAGTCCACTGACATCTCCTTTTTCTGTACTTTTTATTTCTGGGCCTTGTCTTATCTTATAACTATCAGTTTGGCCTCTATGTCAGTTTACATAAAAGGGTGGATATTACAGAATTTAAGCTATATAATCCATGGAAATGAGGTTGGGAACAAGAAAATGAAGTTACATATCAAGAAAAAGTTGAAAAGAATCATTTTTCTAACTTTTGGCAATTTTCGTACAAATCTAGAAATTTCAGGAAGGAGTGCTCTTTTGATGATTTTGATGCTTCCAATGGGTTCAAAATGAGTTTTTTTGTAGGGTATAAGTGACTCCAAGTTTATGGAAGCATTAGAAAAAGTTATAGACAAGTTTGATGTTCTAGAGTTTATGAAGTTCAAGGGAATGGTTAAAGGGAGTTTTACATTCCTTCTAGCATTGGAAATTGCTCATGTTTAATGGCCATTATATTGCCCATTGTGTAGGAAAAAATTTGGTTCAAGAGGGTGAATTTCCAAGTGCTCAAGAAAGAATACAAAATCAAAAGCAAAGTTAAGAAACAAAGGTAGCAAAGTTTTCCAACTTTATCTAACATTATTGTGAAATTACCTTAATGATGTGCATAACTTTATGACATTGTTGAAATGTGTTTATGAGTGACATGATGCTATGGCCATATGCATTGAAATGTGCTTGTTACACATTTATTTATGAAATTAAAGTATGTCATGCAAATTTTATATGTGTGTTAGTAAGTTTTGCTATTGGGATTTCAAAAAATCTCACCCTCCCCCACTAACCACTTCTAGGTACAAGTTCATCAAAGGGTAAGGAGAAAGTTTATGGTGCATGAAGCAAGGAATTTGTCATGATTTTGATCATGGAACTATGCTGTAATTATATGAGCATTTTGGAATTTATGTATGGCATGTAATAGGTGATGTAAACCTATGAATGTTTGGCTAATATGTGATGGATAATGATCTCTAATTACATGATTAAGTATGATTAAAAGAGGATTAGAACTTAGGGTTTCAAATGGCAAAGTTTGAAATTGAAAAGTTTGGCTAAGTGAAGTTAAGTTAGTCAAACTCCTAAAGTTGACATGTAGGAAAATAGAGTAAATGAACTCCAAATGAGTTGATATTTTACAGAAAAATAGTTCATATTGCAAGCTTTAAAACAAGTTAAAGGGTCAATAATCAATATCTTACCAATGTGTTTTTGAAAATCAATGCTACGGTAACTACTCCTTTCAGTGCTAGAAATTATGTGATTGCCATTTGTTGTTAAGCTAATTTGACATCAAGCATGTTCTTTGCTTTTTGTGATTTCATTCTCTTGTAGCTTGGAGGGATGAATTAATTTTTATCTGTTGAAAGATCTCCTGCTATTCCCATTGTTTCTAAAGCTGCTACAATTATACCTTCAATTGTTGCGGTAACTATAATTTATCCTGGGTGATCTTGCATGAATAGAATAAAACTAATATTACATCCATTGATATGGTAAGGAACTAGCTTCATTTTAAATGCTTTATGATTGATTGCTTGCGTGGTTTTTTTGCTAAATTTATAGGTAGTGAGCTTCAAACAGTGGTCTGTGATATCAAAGTATAGGGGATGTGTTCTAACTCAATCTCCAAAGGTTGTAATGATTGATAATCTATTCAAGCCAGTAGATGAAAAGGAACTCAAGGGCATTTAGCTGTAAGTTCAGGAGAAATGGGCATGGAAAGACAATCATTAGCGGGAGATGGATAACATAAGGATGCTCATAATGAAGGAGATGAATATGTTGATGATGACAATGATGCGTTCACTAAAGAAGAAAAAATTTTCCTTCCATTTCTTTGCTGTCAATATTTGTTATATGTTCCTTACTTCTAAAATTTTTCAGGAAGTTTTCTCTATTACTTTCCTGCCACTGTGTGTTTAAAAATAATATTTCATTTTTTTATTGACTTCAAGAATTTTATTGTAGCGTGCTGGTTTAGAGCTTATGGATATGGTGGCTGTGCACCTAGAAGGAGCTTATGAGCACTTGTGCAGGTGAAGATTCTTCCACTCTTATAACAACCATCTAACTTTCACTTCAAAAAACCATCTGATAAAAGGTTTGGTGAAGATTCTTCCACTTTTGTGCAGGTGAAGATTCTTCCATTCTTATAAAAGGTTTGATGGGCAAAAAGTCTAATTTATTTTATGTGGGGTTGCTAATGAACTAAAAAACTCAAATTTCCTATAAAATTTTTTTGATGAGATATAGGTAATGGTTAGCAAAAAAGAACAGATATCACTGCATGGGATATTGAAATGGTTGTCAAAGATAATGTTCCTTTTGCACATTTATCTCCTTGCTACCTTAATAGATATTCTTCATGCATCAGATTATGCATATCTTGATTTGTATTATATTTATATTTGACCAGTTTTTAGTTGGTTGGATGGTTGCGAGTTGAGATATAGTGGGATGGGGAAAATGTTGTTCATAATTGGTGTTGCTTACCACCATCCGGAGAGAAAAATAGAGAAAGAGAAACATTTTTCTTCATGGTATATACTGGTCCCAGTGGATGCGACTACTACTGCTACTATTTTGTTCTATGATGTTATATATTTCTGTTTTCATTGAGGCAATACAAATTGCAGATAGAATGATCTTTGAACTTCTTTAAATTGTATGCATATATGTGAGTCTGTTTGTTCATTTCCAATCTCCTTTACTAGAACCACTCTCTTATTGAATGGATTTATTTTAAGACAATTTTAGTGATAAAGTGCTTGTTTGTAAAGTGATTCTACAATCATTCAGATGCCAGTCTTGATGAATTTGGCAAGGGTACAAAGGAAGATGATCAAGCTGTTTTTCTCGAAGCAGAGCTTGTTGAACAAGCATCTGAAAAATTCCAAGCTTAATCCATCAAATTGAATATCATTAGGTTTTATTCTACTTAATTCAATGTCATGATTGTTTATAAAATTTGAGTTTTATCCATTTTTCTCACAAAGTAGTTCTTATTTACTTAATTTGTTTAGTTCGTACTGGGAGATTCTACAAAAGTACCCTTATCCTACTTTTAGTTTCCAAAATTTTAGGCATTGACTTGCAATTGAAATATTACTGCAATGAGGAAAGATTCCCATCATGGAATCTCACCATCCATTAGCTACTCGGCTTTTATTTACTTGTTCTTAGTAATTGTTTGTTTTACAGTTTTCACTTTCACTGACAGTTTTTAATTCTACCATTTCTTTCCTTGTGTATAAACATATGTTACGCATTGTTCACAAGTTGAAAGAGAAAACTGATATATTAGTTTCACAAACAAATGAAGATACTATAAACTAAAACTGAAAATTATCATGACAAGCCTCATGTTTTCACACCTCTCCTAACTGCTTTCTGCATTTCCTCTTGCAATATCAACGTATTGGGCACTTCTTACATTATCTATGGAGCAACTCTGGGTAACATTATCATTTGGATGTCATTTCTATATGATTTTGCATTATCTCTGGTGTTAGTTTGAATGAGCTTAACTGAGCTTAACCTGTATTGGTTCCCAATTTTCAAAACTAGGTTTTTGTTTGCTTTTGTTAATCCTAACTTCAAGTTAATATTCTATCTCACAAAAGTTAGTTTGAGTCATCTAAACATATGTCAAATTTTGATTTGGTAAAAAGTCAGTTTAGCTTTTATAATGGTAGTCAATGTTTAGCTTTGAGCATTTTTATTGTTATTAAACTCGCCTATGTTTCAGCAATAGTGGCATGCACTTTGGAACTGCTTGGTGTTTTGCCTTATTTTGTGTAGTTCTTGCCATATCATTCATTTGTGTACCTCCTTTCATGCTATTGATGTATAGTTATTCTTGTGGTCCTGTGGCTTTAGGGTAACTCCTTGAATTACCTTGTTAATCACGGAAAACTGTCTGAATAATTTTGATGTTTTAGTATTTAGTATATTTATGCTACCTAATAGATTGATCCTTAATAATATAAATATTGAGTTTGCTAGCTATTTTTGATAATAGATCCTGAATGCAAGAATTAATTGGACCATGGGAAAGGTTTCGAGGAGATTATTAATTATATTCCCTCCTTAGATATAGTTCGTATAACATATATCATAATGATTTAACTCTTAGTAAAGTTGTAAATTAACTTATAATGCAATATTGACTATGCTTTTGTAGCTTAATAATAATGTTATCTCAAGCAAATTGTGGTAAGTTTGGTACTTTAGCTTTTGTTTCTACATTGTTTGGTTTCTAACGCCCATTTGATCAAGAGATTATTAATTACATATGTGATGATGAGGATATCAAAGCTGTATCATTTATGGGTCCAATTGTGGTAAGTTTGGTGCTTTAGCTTTTATTTCTACTTTGTTTGGTTTCTGGCATATTTAGATTGCTTAGTTGCCTGATAGCTTAGTTTGTTTGGTTACTGTGATAATTGTCTATTTCTGTAGTATTGATATTATTCTGTAATGAAGATGCTTGCTTTTGAATTGTATATTGATTCGTTAATGAAGAAGATGTGTGTGTTATGGCCAAGAGATAATGAATTAATGGAAATAAAATAGAGAGTGCTTGCATTATGAACTTCTAGTACATTTGTGTGGTTCTTCCTATCATTGCCACTGGTTTTTCTATTTAAAACACTAATGCTATTATAAAAAGTATGTTTGAATAGATATTGGGTATACATTTTTTGAAGAAATGGTTAAAAATGACATCAAACTAGATAATATTGGTTGTGTTGCCCTGATGAGAGCTTTTAATGAAGGAGGCCAAACCAGAAGGGCTCTAAATCTGGCAGAAAGCATGAGAGAGAAAGAGATTCCATTTACTAATACCATTGTCTTTGAATTGTTATCTGCTTGCAATAAACAATGACTTTTCATTGCTTGTTCTTTGTGAAACTTCTGAGATGTCCATCTTATCACATTCTCATGGACTACATTCTGCTAATCCAAACTGGATCTTTCTTATTATCTTCCTGATATAGGCTTCATTGCGCATTCGCCACTTGGCCAAAATTTTAATAGTTAATATTTTCATTATTAAAAGCATATTGCTAGTCACTTTGATCCGTATTCGGAGACATAAAGATACTTGTTTTTCCTTACCTCATTTAGTGCAATTGGTCGTTGGTTCATTGTTGCTTATTGAAAAGTATATTCCTAAACTATAATATTTGATTTTAATGTTACAATTTTGCTTGTTTAAGTAGATGTTGCTTGGTAGATCTTCAACAAGAATATTTAGGTATTTGATATCTTTTGTTTGTTGCCTTTGGAAATTTCACATGGTATGGTGTTTTTGTTGATACCTTATTTTGATGATAACAAAATGATTTCAAGAGTTATAAAGCTTAAATTGTTGATGATTATGTGATTTTACTGAAATACTCGAGTTCTGTCAAGTTTGTGTGAAAGTATTGAAGAATACTCGAGTTGTGTGTTTGAACACTCAAGTATCAATGTTTTTCATAAGTTTAAAATCAATACTTTCAAACAACACTTGACTTTTTTGTTGAAAGTGTTGATAATACTCGAGTTCTTGATTTCAACACTCAAGTATTGAAGGCTAAAAATGTTTCTGAAATCCAACACTTTAAGTGAAAACTCGAGTACTATGATAAAGTGTTGCAAACACTCAAGTGATTATTTTGAATACTCGAGTATTGGTGTTAAAATGAGCTTTGAAAGAATACTCCCATGTGAAACTCGTGTAATGATGTTGAAGTATTGGCAACACTCGAGTATTGTGTTGCAATACTCGAGTATCGAACTTATTTTTCAAACCAATACTCAACACTTGAAGCAGAACACTCGAGTTACAAATGGAAGTATTAACAACACTCGAGTATTAAGGTTGAATACTTGAGTATTGAGCCTAAATACTTGAACTTGAAGTGAAATACTCGTGTTGTGGAAGAAGTGTTGACAACACTCGAGTGCTTGTTTTTCAACACTCGAGTATTGAGCAAAAGTTTTCAAATAAGAACAACACTTCAAGTACAACACTCGAGTATTAGGTGAAAGTGTTGACAACACTCGAGTGTTGATTTTTGAACACTCGAGTATCGAGCCTCTTTCTCTCAAAAACTCAACACTTCCATCTAAACACTCGAGTAATGGACAACACTCGAGTATTAAGAAATTTCAAATGATTTCACTTCAAGTTTTCTTCTGAACACTCGAGTATCAACTGAAAGTATTCTCAACACTCGAGTACAACGTTTCTAACACTCGAGTATTCATATCAAACTTTCAAAATCTTTTCAATACTCTCAGTCAACACTGAGTAACTTTAATGGTGTTTACAAAACTCGAGCATTAACTCAGAACACTTGAGTATCACTTCATAAAATTCAAAATGCTTGGATAACACTCGAGTATTAAGATCAATCGCTCTAGTATATTTTCTCAACGGCTATTTTCTCTCTCTGATAGCTTTTCACCTGCTCCATATCTTTCCTTATTAGTGTTTAACAACGTTTGAACTTAACCTACCCTCATAAATGCTGAAATGCAGGATCAAAGGAAGAGAAAAACACTGTACCTACAGACAGAAAGCATAAATCAAGACTTCGTCGCCCATGCTGCTCAGAAAGCATTAATTGCAACATTAATGGTGAAGACGAAGAGTTGGTGAATGAGAGTAACGGACAATGAACTCTATCTAACGGCAACATTATTTCTCTCATCTATAAAAGGCTTCAAGCATTCATTGCAGAAACAACAATTCCATTACGAGCATTAAAAGCCTTTAGCTTGTTTCTCTGTGATATTAATCAATTCTCATACCGAGCTTCATTTATTGCCATCTACTCTTTAAGAGAGATTCTTATAGCAAAATCTTTTGTAATTCAGAGAGTTAATTCAAGGTTGGGGCCTTGAACATATTGGGTTGAGATTTGGTCTGAAAGAAAAGAGAAAAACAGAGAGAGTGAGACTCTGTTTTATTACGTATAGTAAGGGGGAGTGTGATTCTCCATTGTAAAAGGCTGTTGTGCCTGATTGGTTTGATTTAGTGGATTACAAAAGCTCAGAGGTGCTCTGAGGACTGGACGTAAGTCAGAAGGACCGAACCAGGATAAATCCGTTTGTTCATCTTCTCCTTCATCTCTCAGTTGTAGTGTTTTTTAATTGATTTTAAATTTCTAAAATATTAAATTAGACCAATTCACTCCCCTCTTGGTCAGAAGTAACTTGGAAAAGGGAAATTATTCCACATCAACAAGTAGACCTAGGGAATGGTGCCACATGAGAGAGAAAATCTCCAGAAATGTAAAAAAGAAGTTACTCGGACAAAGTTACTTTACCGAAGTATGTGTAACCGGATCAAGTAACTGGATAGTAATAGAGCTAGTTAGCCCAACTAAGCCTTGTAGGAGAAGCTAGAAATAACTTTTTGCTAAGCAATAAGCACATGACAAGGGGCACAACCACAACCAAGTAAATCAAAACTTGGTCACCAAGTTTAAACTACAACCACATAATTTTTCCAAAATGCCATTTAATTAGAAAACTCTTCTCTTTCTTCCCTCAAACTTTCCGTCCACTCTCCCTCTCTCCATAGTCAGATTTTTTTTCTCCCTCCCAAGCTCCCGAAACGCCATCTTCAAGCAAGAGGAAGAGAGTTAAGCTTCCATAACACAAGGTAATGAGTTCTAGCAACCAAATCTTCATATTTTCTTAAGTCTTGCAACTTCTACTACCTTTCTATTGGATTGATTTCTTGAAAAAGCCTCTCTTTTTGGAGGATGATGGCTAGGGTTTCAAGATATGAAAATGAAAAGGAAAAAGTTTTAAAGGTAGTAAATAGTTGCAAGTTCATCCTTGAGTAGTAAAGAGTTGTTTGATGGTTGTTGTAAAAATTATGGAAAGCTCAATATTATGTGAAAATTGCATTTTTTAATTAGTTTTTCTTGGCCTTGATTGGTGGCTAGAAATTTATGACAATATCAATATGTGATGTTTAGGAAGTCAAGATCCCAAAGAACTCATTGGCAAAGTTCATCAAGAGAGGATTTAAGTTCAAGGGGAACCGAGAGAAAAATGTTGCAAAACCCTCTAACCTTAAGCTTTATAGCTTTTGAAATGTGCTAAGTTATGCATGACTTGTTTAGAAAATTATGATGATGAAAGTGTGAAAATGTGCTATTGTTTGCTATGGCCATATGCATTTGATTGTTACATGTTGCACTTTTATGAATTCACACTTGTATGAAAGATTGTCATGCTATTTTTATGATTGTGTTAGAAAGTTTTGCTATTGGGATTTTTCAAAATCTCATTATTCCTCACTAACCAATGTAGGTGCAAGCTCAATCAAGGGTAAGGAAAAAGTTATTGGTAAATAAGATGATCTCCTTGCTTGTGTGAACTTTTGGTGAATTGTTGGAATATGTGTGTATGTTAGTTTAAGTTGAGCTTTTGTTGGCATGTAATGATAAACCTCTACATGGATGATAGTGAAACTATGTGGATGCATGCATGATATCATTTAAAGAAGTTAGACAAGTTAGGCATGCAATGAAAAGAAACCACATGTCAAAAGAGGTTTCATAGAATTTTACAAATCAAGTTTTCAAGTAAAAAGAGTTCCAAAGGCCTTGAAAACTGATCCATTTCATGTGGCAATGAAATATAGCAAATGAGCTCCGATTGAGTTGAAACTTTCCAATTAAATACTACACATTCTAATCTTTAAAATTATATAAATTTTGTGAAATTTGGATGTGTATATTAAGAGATATAATTTTCCATTTAAGGGAAAAATTGGAAGTTACCATTTGAGCAGGGCATGTTTTCGAAATAAACTGATGCAAATGGGCAAGTTTTTCGGCCAATGAGTATTTTTTCCCTATAGATAACTCAATGGAATTAATTTAGAAATTGGAACCACTCGATTTCAATTTTTCTAGAATTAATTATGATTTTTCAAAGTTGAGACAGAAATATGAAAAAGTGACAAATGAACAATAATAACGTTTTGAAAATTTCTGGTTCACTATCTTGGTCACATCTTTGATATCCAAGGCCCTAGAGTGGTTCAAGAGTGATCTAAAATAAGCATATAGGGAAAAATAGGAGGTGTGACACGTTCTCTCTAAACTATTAAGGATTCCTTCCAAATTGAAGGAAAAATTGGATATTTTTACCTAATGGGTTTTAAGTTGCTAGAAGACAAAGACTTCATTATCAATAATGACCCTTGGTCTGTCAACAACTTGCTATTGGTAGTGGATAAGTGGTAACATAACACTTTATTTCATGATTTTCATATTAACACCTACCTTGTTTGGACTCAATTTTGGGGCCTTCCTTTGGAATATAATTTCCCTGAAGTAATAGAGGACCTTGGAGATGTTGTTGGAGTCACTTACCCCATTAAAGGTGTTATTCCTTATTCCATATCCTTACACTTCATTAGGGTTAGAGTTCACATTAACCCACACCTTCCTCTCATTCGAAGAATCAGAGTCAAGTTGGATAATGGAGAATCCACTTGGATTTCCTGTAGATATGAGTGTTTAAGAGTTGTTCTCTTTATCGCATGCTAGGACACACTCAGCATGAGTGTACTAAACCTCTTAACCAGATTTATCAGGTTAACAATGTTTTCTATAGACTGCATAATAGATTTGGCAACCGTTTTGCTTGTAATTTTGAGCTAGATGAATTTGAAATTACTTGGAGGAATTGGATTAGGAAACATAGAACAAGAGGATCCACTCAAGCTAGATATTTTATATTTGGAGGGACTAGGTATAGGATTTATGAAATAAAGCCAGAACATATAATTCTTCCTTTATATCAACAAGAAGGATTCTTCCACTTTTCTTCTAAAGATGACTCAGATTGGGGATCCTCATATGAGGATATTCCTTTTATTGAAGTAGAAGATGAAAATCCTCATGAGATTCTTAATGATCCTCAAGAAGGGGATAACTGTTGGGATTGGAGCATACAACGAAAGATTAAAATTTTTGTAATCCCTTCATTGGATCCGTTGAAGGATTTTAAATCATGTAGTTAAAAATCATACATTTCTTGAAGCGTTTTCTTTTCCACCCTTGCTCAGTTTCAAGAAGGCAACATCTATGATCAGCTTCCTTTACTGGTATACACATAAATAGCTCTTTTAACAAAAAATGTGTGCTAGTGCCTCTACGTCCAACTCTTAAATCCCCTTCTCAATCTCAGTTTCCCTCTCTCAAGTTTCTAAATTTCGTTTTTCATATGTGTGTCTTGTGGAAAGCTCTGGCAATCTATTTATAAATATTTAAAGTTTATCCTTTTGAATTTCGAAATATATCTTTTATCTATTTCAGTATTCAAATTTTATAAGAAACTATATAACCTGAGAAATTAAATACAATTGGCTTTTATATAGATCTGTCCAACAGATATAATTTAACGAATCTATTTAATTTAGATAAGGAGTCAAATGAGGATAAGTTTTAATTTATTCCATAAATTGAAACAAGATATAATAACAAGATAGATCAAGATTTAATCTATATTTATAAATTAAATTCAAGATCTTATCTTTTAAATCCAAACTTAATTTCAAGGTATGGGAAACTGAATCTGTGACTGAATAGGATAAGGCAGTTGTGACACACCTTAACTTAGCCTTTAGCTTCATTTTATATTGATTTGGAACCAAAGGGAAGCCTCAACTTGATCAAAAAATCCAAAAGATTTAATTTGAAAACTTTCGAACTTTTGAAAGTTACTACTCATAGCTTTTTGGACTAACTTTGAAAATTCATAACTAATTTTAGAAAAATCAAATTTGAGTGCTTCCAATTTCTATTTAAAGCTTGTAAGTTCCTTTATAAGGGAAAAATACTCATTGAGTCACTAGCTTACTCAGTTGATACAGTTTAATTCGTGAAAAAGCACTGTTCATTTGGTCATTTTTCTATTTTCCCAGGTTTTCAGTGATTTTCTTCAAACTTTGGAACATTATAACTTTTTGTACAAAACTCCAAATTCAGTGTTCTTTGGCTTGTTTTAAAGATTGCAATGTGAACTATGTTTCATAAGAATTTCAACTCATTTGGAGTCCATTTGCTCTTCTTCCCGACAGGTCAAAGTTAGGGGCTTGACTAACTTAACTTCAACACTTAGCCAAACTTTTCAATTCCAAACTTTACCATTTGAAACTCTAACTTCTAATCTTCTTTTAGTCATAATCATGTAATTAGGGGTCATTAACCATCACATACTAGCCAAACATTCATAGGTTTACATCATATATTACATGCCATATATAAATTCCAAAATTTTCATATAATTACAACATAGTTTCATGATCAATATCATAACAAATTTCCTTGCTTCATGCATCATAAACTTTCTCCTTATCCTTTGATGAACTTGTACCTAGAAATGGTTAGTGGGGGAGGGTGAGATTTTTGGAAATCCCAATAGCAAAGCTTACTAACATACATAAAATATTTGCATGACATGCTTTAAGTTCATAAAGTAATGTGTAACAATGTAAAATGTGTACCAAGCACATATCAATGCATATGGCCATAGCATCATGTCACTCATAAACACATTTCAACAATGTCATAAAGTCATGCACATCATTAAAGTAATTTCACATAATATTAGAGAAAGTTAGAAAACTTTGCTACCTTTGTTTCTTAATTCTCCTTTACTTTGAAACTTTTCTTGAACACTTGGAAAGTCACCCTCTTGAACCAAATCTTTGCCTACATAATTAAAAATACAATGGACATTAAACATGAGCCATTTCCATTGCAAGAAGCAATGTAAAATTCCCTTAATCATTCCATTGAATTTCCTAAACCATAGAACATCAAATTTGTCTCTAAATTTTTCTAATGCTTCCATAAACTTGGGGTCACTTATACCCTACACAAAAACTCATTTTGAATCCATTGGAAGCATCAAAATCATCAAAACAATTCATCTTCATCACTTTCCAGCACAAGCCGAGACATAGCATACGCATTCACCAATATGTGTTTTTCAACTTTTATGATCATATTCTTACTTTCAAGCTCATATTCACACATGATAAAGCTTGATTCTAACTCTCATATATCAAATGGAAAATTGGACAGCACCTCCCCTAATTCTTCATGATTTCCCAATTTATAAAAATCACAAAACAACCAGCAACAATCAAAATATATTTATATATATATATATATCAATATGCTCCTTTCAACAAGAGAAGACATTTGCAACCACTTGATAGCTTTAAATCCTTCTCTTTCTCACTTTTCTCTCAAGAACCCTAGGTTATGGAACTTGAGAAAGAGGGCTCAAAACAGATTTTGAAACCATGGAAGTGGAAGAGGAGATCATAAGGAAGAGATTGGTATACATCATAAGGTATCATGCTTACTTACCTTTGATTTTCCTTGAGTTTTCCTCTTCTTTCTCTCCCAACTATGGCACCACTTTGCTCCCAAAATTCTGCCCAAATGAGTCGGTCATGGTGGCTGGAAGTGAATG
This sequence comes from Vachellia pachyceras, assembly GCA_025593235.1. Classification (NCBI taxonomy): domain Eukaryota; kingdom Viridiplantae; phylum Streptophyta; class Magnoliopsida; order Fabales; family Fabaceae; genus Vachellia; species Vachellia pachyceras. The sequence continues at coordinate 6,405 of JANTPZ010144800.1, read as the reverse complement.
GAATTTTCAGCTTTATTAATTCATGCATTTATGGAATCAAGGGTTAGGATTTAGTCTTGTAATCTCATCTCAATCTAAGGGCTAAGATTGAGCCACCAAAGAGCCGTTTGCTAGCTTCTTATTGGGTGTCTAAAAGTTGTAATGATGGCTGTAATGGCTGGTTAAAAATCTGGTTACTTCAACCAAACTGGATCTCAATTGGTTACTTTTACCGATTACACTTTTTTCCGATAAACTTAACTTTATTCCGGTAAATCTTTTTCTACTTTTCTGGAGATATTTTATTCCTCATTTAACTATACATCTTAAATATAAAAAATTATTATCCCCAAAATACCCTTTACTTTTCTCAAATTTTAAAGGATTAATTTATCCTGTCCAAAATCCCTGAAAATGTACAATCGGAGAGCGAAATTATTTTAGGGCCCTGAAAAATACTACTTTTTTCAATGATTCTCTAGCCCTTTTCATTTCCTAAAATTCCCTCTAGATTGTCCAAAATTAATTTTTGAAATAATTACATTTCGGGGATTTTTGGGTCTTTTTCGTGTCTTCTTTCCAATTTTCAGGAAAATTGCCTTAATCGTCCACTGGATAATAATTTTATTAAATACTATAAAATTCACTGGATTTTCCATATTTTTGTCTAAATTATTGGAGGGCTCCTTATTCCTTAAATAATTATTTTTCCTCTTTTTGGCCTTCAAAATTATATAAATAAAAATCTATTCCAAATTTTGAAAATCTGTGCTTCATGGTTGTGACCAGTAAGTCGGGCTCTGTCTATTAAGCATCTGAAAATTTTGGTCAACAGTTGATTTTTAACTTTGACCAAAATGCCCTTCCACTTTCTCATAATTACCATTTTACCCTTAATTTCTCTACTTTTTGCAAAAATTACCATTTTGTCCTTACTTTTAATACCGAGAGACCTTTATGCCCTTAGTCTTTTATTAAATGACCTATGGGTCCCTTTTTATAAATTTCTCATCCTCACATTACTCTAGGGCAAGTACACTTTGGCATTCCTATGGAATTCCATGCACTGAGCTAGATCTAACTTTACAACTTCCGGCTATAACTTTCCTTTCTTTATGAGCTATCTACCTCTGGTTTCCCTTTTCATTTTCTACTTATCGGATTAGCATTTATTTCAGCTAACATAAAAATTATGGATATTACAGCAGTAGGTTAAGGGTTAATGGGTCAGACCAGAGTTAAACTAGGGGTTAGACCGGTGAGTAATAAAAAATTAAAAACACATTGAAAAATAGGATGGAAGAAGGAGAGTAGGCGAGAGGCGCATAGGAGACTGAAACAATTCAGTATTGGGAGTGTGGCTTGAGATTAATATTTGGGCCTAGAGGAGACCTAACAAAAAAGGAGGGAGTAGTGGGATAGTGGACAAGGGAAGAGGGAAGAAAGAAAGTGACATGAGAGGTGGAACATGCACATCTTTTGAGACTGATGTCTGCCTGTCTTCTCATGCCACATGCATGTCTCCCCCAAGCAATGTTGGCATCACTCCTTCCCATATGGCTCATCTCTCCTCCTTTCTCACACTATCCTTCTGCATTAAATGTATGAAAATTCAAAATTGAAAAGATAAAACTCATGTATTAGATGCCTCATGACTGATCGGTGACCACACTAACCATTCTGACAGTTCATCTCTCATGGCCATGCATATCCTCTTTCTTGTGCCTCAACATCATCATTATCTATCCCATTATTCACTCTTATCAGTACAATATTTGCAACCTACACCTTCTCCTCACTCCTACACCTTTTCTTTCTTCATCCTTGCACGCATCCTCCTCACTCCCACTCCTTCTCGTTCACGACCTCGGCGTTGCCTTCATCATCCCACCGATAACCATCGCTCTAAGCCACAAAGAATTGTCTTCCATGGCCTTCCACCTTCCATCACTCACACCTTCCTTCCTCCTATATTCTTTTTCGACCTCCCCGATAATGACGCTGCCAAGATCGAAACAATCATCTCCCTCACTATCGCCCGCATCCTCCCATCTCTCCATGACACCTCTCTCACGACGCTTCTCTCTCTGAGTACATTGTTCCTACTTCCTATTGCTTTTTTTAAAAAAGGGTAACTCAGTCGACCCAAATCTTGGCAGTCAGTCTGAGTTGGATCGAGTCGACATGACCTAGGGTTCAACTCCACTAGGACTGGATTTTCGGTCAAGTCGCCAATTTCTGGATTGACTCGGCTGTCATGGTCCAAGCTCCTGTATGTTATTTAATTTATCTCTATAAATTGAAGTCAAGATTTATTCTATTTTTCAAAACGAATCTAAGATTTAATATATCTTTATAAATTAATTCAAATATCCATCTTTTAAAAAATCCAAAATTTAATCTTTATATATATAATATATATGTACATATCAATATATATAATATACATACACATACAAAATATATAAACATATTATCATATAATTACATCACGTCTCTTTTATTGCTGACTAATGCTTTCTCAATCCCTACATGGTCTAACTTTAGAGATGAAACTTCTTTCCATCATAATATAACCATACATTTCTTAGACTCACTCATCAAGTACCCAACAATATCTCTATACTAATGTAAGGGACAAATCCTATCTTGACCATTCATATTCCTTTACACAATATTCACTAGGCCCAAGCATATCTTTTATCATCACTTGGTCAAAAGTGTCTTTTGACTAGGTCAAAGATGAGCGACTCTCATGTAGGAATCTATGATGATCTCAAGTCAATTAGCACAATGACTTTTGTGAGTAAGCTTATAACATGAATATATGGAGCTATCTTACAGTGAGACGGTCTAGTATCTTGTACTCTTATAAGTGCCTATGACTTTGACTAATATCTCCTTACATTTCAAAGTCATAATGACCTTATTTCATCTTTGCTCCAATGTAGATGAATGACCATGGACATTTAGGATAATCACTATGATTTATCTAAGGACAAATGGCATAACAAAACATGCGAAGAATATGATAAATAAGATGAACATTTCATTAATTAAAATACTCAGAGTACAATGATTAGCCTTAAGGCACAATTTCCAATGATAACTCCATAAAGGAAAATGAGCCCAGGAGACTAATCTTTTATTTAATCAAGAGGCTTCTACCTTGGGCAAGTCTTCGGCTCCACAATCAAATTCAGGACCTCACAATCATTCTCTCACAACTCCTTGCCTCACGGGGATTAGATCTTGTCCCCTTGAGACCATGTTCATCCTCTTCTATTTAACCGAATTAATATTCATTTTCCCCTTCTATCTCCCAAGCAATTGCTTCCCTTCCTAGCCCTTCAGAATCCTCCTTAAATAAGAAAAGGAGGTTGAGATCCATAATAGTAACCCTTAACTCTAAAATGAATGCTTCCATAGTTTCATGTTTTAAGATCTTAGGGAAAATTTCCATTCATTCTATTAACAATACACTAGCAAAATCATACCTGATCAAGCCCATATCATGAGAAGCCCAATAACACTCAAACCTATAGCTCAGTCCTAAAGGATTCACTGTTATTATATATACACACTCAATGTATTGGAATTGTATTCAAACATAACAGAATCATATAATGGAAGGGCTTTTAAATTTGGCATATTCTCTCCTTTATGTATTGTCATTCTTTTCACTGCTCTAACATGGTATCAGAGTACAATGGTCAGTAATGACCGATCCAAACGCATTGGCCTTAACTATGATTTTGTACACGAAAGGGTTGCTGCCAAAAAGCTTAGAGTTGCCATTGTCTCTTCTCAAGATCATCTTGCAGATATACTCACCAAACTACTTGTTACTAATCGTTTCTTATGGCTTTGATCAAGCCTCAATGTTATTCCATTACCATGGGGCTCATGAGGGGATGTTAACAATACACTATTGAAATCATACCCGATCAAGCACACATCATGAGAAGACCGATAACACTCAATCATATAGCTGGTCCATACTAAGCCACAAATTGTAAACTTAGGTCGTTGTCTAGTCTTGAAAATAGATCAAGAATATTAATTTTGATTTCCAAGTGTTGTATAGTGCAACCCCAGGGTCGCTCTCTCTGGAAGCAATAAGGCGTACCAATAACTCTTAGCTTGGGTCTATGCTTGTGATGCAAATGCAATCAGGGTTTGATTCAAATTATTCTATGTATATAAAATAATTACAAAACAGCTAAATTCTTTTTGTATTTTCTTGATTGAGAATGAAAGTAAAGGCAGCTTTGAGAAAGAGAAGTATGTGTGTGATAATGGATGCCTCTTGAAAATAAAGTGTTCCATCATAGTTCACAAAAAATGAGGGAAAGTATCGGCTTTCGCACTAAGTTTTCGAAATTAAAAACCCCAACAATTCGCATGGGTCCAGAGCGTCATAGATGATCTCCTTCTAAATCCCCGCACGACTTGGTGGGTCTGAAATGACATGAAATGAACTCCATCCCATGAAATCCCTTAAGACCACTTTGTGTGTACGGAAATCACAAAGTGACAAAATCAACTCCATACATTGTTGACTCTAAAACCAAGCACAATTAGGATGATAGAAGAGACTAACAAGATTTCATTGAATAAGCAAAATGAACTCCATTCTACTTTGTCAATCACAAAACAACTCAATACACAATAATCCAAGTTTGGCTCAATCGAGACCAAGCATTTACACACAAATTACAAAGTCCAGCTCGGAATCCAAGTAATCCATAATGTAAACACAGATTAAAAACAAATACTCCCCTTTCGGCACTTCGAACTCCGGTTCACTTCATCTTCAAGAGGTTGGAGATGCTCAGCTCCTCATGGGTGATGGAAATGAACTTTGAATGGATGATGAATGCATGATAGATGAATGGATGATGAAGAAATGGGGGGAAATGTTGGTAGTGTGTAGGTAGGGTGAAATGGGGATGTGATTCTCTCCTCTCTTTACTGTCTTCAACTTCTGTAGCCTCCTTCCTTTCTCCCCTTTGAAATACCCTAATTCAGCATAATAAACCATCCTGGGTCAGATCCATCAAGCCGGGTTGGATTATTTTCCTTCTGAGGTAAAAATTCAGTGAACTTTAGGTTTCGTCGAGGCGAACCTCACCCGAGAGTTCTTGTATGCTTATTTGAACTTTGGCTGCGGCTGTGGTGAACTTATCCAGCACTGCTTCCCTTGGCCTTTTGTAAGGAGTTCCTAAAATGAAATAGCAAATATGGGCAGTATCATTTGGTCATGATGCAATTTAGGCACAATAAATCATTATTCATTGCATAGGTGCCCAAAATCACATTAATCCAAATCAATAACTCCTAATCTACATTTAAGCACGAAAAGGTCATGTATGGGCTAAAATTGACTCTAAGACTCTGAAAATTCAAGTAGAAAACTAATACAAATAAAGTTCAATCAATAGCTCAACCCTAAAGGATTACTCTAGAATCTTTACTGTTATTATATACACACACTCAATGTATTGGAATTGTATTCAGACATAACATAATCATATAATGGAAAGGCTTTTACATTTGACATATTCTCTCCTCTATGTGTTATCACTCTTTTCACTACTTTAGCATGTACTTAGGATGATATTTTCTGTTGGAAATTGTGCCCTAGGGCCAATCATTGTACTTCACATATTATTTATTTTAATGTATTTTCTACATTTAATTATCATATGTTTTGCATGTTTATTATGATAATTGTATCCATAGACGAATGATGAATATTGTCTTAAATGTCCCTGGTTGGTTGTCTATGCGGGAGTGTAGCTAAGGTGAGACCAGTGTGACTTTGATATGATATGAGGGTCAAAGTCATATGCAATTGTAGGAGTACAAGGTGGTGGACCGACCTACTATGAGAAAGCTGCATGGATTAAGTCATTAGCTTGTCTCATGTGTAATTACGTCACAATACCCTCTAAAATGAGATCATCATGAATTCCTGCATGAAAGTCACTAAGCTTTAACCTAGTCAAAAGTCACCTTTGACCAGGTGATGATAAATGGTATAATCGGGCTTAAGAGTTTTTGTTGGAATATAGGCCACCCTTGATGGATTAGGCCCAAGTCCATGGGCTAGGTCAAATGTGTGACACTCCTTAACTTACCCCTTGGCTTCATTACAAAGTGAATTAGAATCAAAAGGAAGCCTCGTTATGATCAAAGGGTCCAAAAGTTTCAATTTGAAAACTTTCAAGTTTGTGAAAGTTATTATTCACTGGTTTTAGGACCAACTTTGAAAATTCATAACTAATTGTAGAAAAATTGAAATTGAGTGATTCCAATTTCTATTTGAAGCTTGTAAGTTTCTTTACAAGGGAAAAATACTCCTTGAGTCATTTACTTGCCCAAATGATACAGTTTAATTCGTAAAAATGTACTGTACACTTG
>JANTPZ010144799.1:0-17167 GCA_025593235.1 Vachellia pachyceras | reverse complement strand
TAATAATAAATGATAAAAGAAAAGGATTATTTTGTAAAGGAAAAAGAGAAGAAGAAGAAATGATAATAAAAGAGAAGAGAAGTAAATATAATTGTATTTGCGCTCGTGCTTAAGTTTTACTTTGTTTGGAGTTGAAAAAAATAACAATATATATAGGCAAAATGCCACGTACAGGGACTAGGTAGCTTAGTAACAAAAATATATATATATATATATAATAAAAGGAATATATATAAAAAAAAGGAGAAGGGCGGCTATACACATATATGTATATTATTAAAGAAAAACAAAAAAAAATGAATAAAAATAATAATAAAAGGGAAAGGGGCTGGAACTTATATATATATTGCACTCACATAGCCATTAGGTTTCTATTAGGTCTCCAGCGTCCTCTTCTCTTCCCTTTTCCTCTCTCGCACCGTCATTGCTCTTCTTGTACGTAAGAGTTTGTTTCGAGATCAATTAGGTAATCAAAACTACTTCTTTTCAATTTACTTCCTTCATAAAAGTTTTTCTAAATAATTTTCTCTTTCTAACGGTAGTAATATCATTCTGAACAGATGAAAATTTAAGATTAGGGTTTGAGATGAATATTGAGTTTTGTCAAGAACTGTCCAATGAAAGAATAATTTGATTGTAGTTGGTGCTTTGTGACTTGAGCTTTCAAGAATTTTGGAGTTGAGGTAACCGATGTTAATTCATTTTATATGCTTTGCATGGATTGTAAGGTATTTTCGATACCTTAATTATGTATTACGAATCTTATCTCTATTTTTATATGTTCAATTTTAGTAAAGTGGAAAGTATTTTCTATATATATAAAGGATATGTGTTTGCTTAGAGATATGTTGGATGAGCTATTCATAATTTATCTATATCTGTAACATGTTGTGAGTTTATGCATTTGTGGAGAATTGACATATTAGGTGCATGGAAGTAGTTGGGTGATCTTGTGATGATGGGACTTGTGTAATGTATTGTGATTGTATCCGCGGTTGCCCCACTACTGATCATATTGGTTGATTGTATTGTGACTCACACTCAGGTAGGGAGTCGGCCTAGACCCAGGAGGGAGGCCAGGATTTATTGTGACTCACACGCAAGTGGGGAGTCGTGATGGAGTAATATAGAGGAGTAGGATGGAGGGATCATTTGTGCATTCTCAATGTATTGATTGGAAAACATTAATTTTGTTTGAATATTGTATATTAGCACTGCTTCACTGACTTATAATTCCGTATTGTATGTTCTGTGAATTGATTGTTGGTTACTGGGACTTTATGTCTCACCCTATCGATATACATTTTTTTAGGAGAGGAATTAAGTGGTTCGAGGCGTGAAGGGAAGGAGCCAACAGTTTGATAGTGGCTATCACTGTAGGCTTAATAGTTAAGCTATTTTAAGGAGAATGTATATTGCCAAACTTATAGGGCTTGCATAATTTGATTCTACCTTTATGGTTATTTTGTAAAATTATACCCATTAATAAATTATCTTGTGGTATGTGTGAGATATTAAGTATTGATTTGAGAAATATAGCTGGACTTATATTGTTAATGGGATTATTAATAACCGTTCTGGTTTTGTGACTTATAATAGTGACTTGTGGGTGAGTTTTGTACCCTGGGTTGATGCGATAATGTGATATTGTGAAAGGTTTGTGGGCTGGGTGTCTCACCCACAACTTTTGTGCCCTGGATCTTGAGGATTTAATAACTAATTATATTTAAATGTGTGGTTTCTTTGGAATTACAAATGGTATCAGAATTGATTACGAGTTACGTAACTCATTTTGAATATAATATATGGTTAAACTGTTTAGGAGGTTACAAGAGGAGTATTGGGGTTAGAGTCAGATGGAGGCTGGATTCGTTATCGGTTCAGGTGGTGTGAGGGAAAATTGGGGGCGGGGAAGGTGATGACGGTTGAGTAAGAGAGGTTGAAGAGAGAAGGAGAAACGCCGTCGGAAGAGTAATAAATTTTTCAAAACTAAAACTAAAATCTGAAAACCTATTTTTATGGTTTTTAAATCTGGATAAAATCTGTTTTGAAATTGTGTTAAAAAAAACTCAACTCCATTTTAGCCGAACGCGTTTTATTTTCAAAATTGCATTTTAAAAAAAAAACAAAAAACTCAACACCAATCAACGGCCCTAAGTAATTATCTGCTGTGAATATGATCTTTCAAATATTCAAAACTCGATAATGAATTTATACCCCTAAAACCCTATAGTCGTACTGACATTTTGTCCTGTCATTGTCTGTCTGTCAGTTTTACCCATGAAATTTAAGATCTAAAGCACAGGGTTAATATATATCTTAATTATTATGACAGTGAGCGGTGTACAAGTAATGATTGGGAAGCTTGATTAACTAATAATTAAATATGATTAAGACAATGGAATCCTTAATTGCGGCAGCCTGCATTTATATACACATCACTACACGATCAATTTGAGTCAAAATTATATAATACTACACACACACACATATATAAACTAGGCGAAATATGCAATCAACCATACGTGTGTAAATATATAGAAAAGGAAGCATGACGTAAGTAGATGGTAGAACCCTTTGCTTTCATTTTTATACTCTTTTAATCCTAAAGTAGCCGAAGTGGAGCAGCAATTGTTTATAATAATGTTTTTAAAAGTCAAAAGCATATTTAATATTGTCTTTCGTAAAATGAGATAATCTCCTCCATCACGTTCCTAAACGGGCATAATAGCAACAGCAACATTTAGATCAGAGGGATGCGAGGGCATGTGGGTAAATAACGAAGGAGGAGCGGAAAGGAATATAATAATGGTATTAGGGAAAGGGGGCCAACGTAAGCGTGAGAAAAGAGATAAGATAATGCATGGATAAAAAAATAATGGAATTAAAAAAAATCAAAAAGTGAATTAATTAGTGGGTGGGAACAAACGAGGGAAGGCATATTATATAATACAGAGATCTCTATGATTGTCATATGCAATGTCTGTGAACAAAGGGGCATATTTGTATGACGCCTTGATTCCTTGTGATTTTTATTTTTATTTTTTGGGTGAATACGTGGATGCCACTAATTGGTTTGGTCAAATATTTGGGATTAGTGTGAGAGTACTGAAGAATATTTACACAAAAAACATTTTTATTATTAGACACTTTTCTTTTCTTTTTTTTTTGCCAATTATTATTAGACACTTTTCTGTCCAACATATATGGCTCAGATCATTATTATTATTATTATTGGACACTTTTTTTAAAAAATAAATAAAAGGTCCTCGTTGTGAATCACTTAAGTGGAGTATGAATTATACTTTTTTTCTTAGGGCTTGTTTGGAAACCAAATTTGAAACCTAGGTTTCACAGATTCCGAGGTAAAACCTAGGTTTTGAAAAGTGATTTATATTTGGGAAGTTATAGCTTTTACGGATTCCGAGGCAAAAAGTAAGAAAGAGTGGGTAGGAAAGAGGAAAGTAAGAAAGAGAAAAGAGAAAAAAAAGTAGTAAAAAGAGAGTATGAAAGAGAAAACCTAGGTTTTGAAACCTAGGTTTCCAAACTGGGCTTCCAAACAAGCCCTTAAAGATTGTTACTTTTTAGAATTGAATGCAACTTTTCATTTTTAATTTTGAAGGACTAATTCGCGGTTTTAAATGAAGATAAATATAATCATTTTCAAACATATTTATAACTTAATCACATCTCTTTTTTGAGTTTGATGAAATGGTTGATGATAGCAGTCAGACCAGAGTGATAGTTTTTAAATATTAAGAAAATTTGTAAAATAAATTTGTGTTCCCTATTCTGAGAGAAAATTTGTTCATTTATATAAGATGTAAATAATTAATTTATGATATTAAAATAAATTCGTTAAACCAGTTATTTATAATATATGCATGTTGATTTATCTATAATACCGTTTAAATCACATGTATTATAATTACCACTTAATGTGCAATCAACGGATCAAAGTTAACATTTGTTTTTCTAGATCATCTTTTTTAATCGTTTCCATTCAAAACTAGTCATATGTTAAATTTTATTTAATATATGTAATACTTTAGAAGACAAAATTTACAAAAATATTATATTTAAAGCCGGAGCAAACATTTATAGTAGCATCGGAGGAATTATTTATGAGGGCTCAAACTAGAATTAATTAGTATCATTTATATAATAAATGTAAAAGGATTTTTTAATTAATAAAAAGGAGAGAAAGAAAACCGAGTGGAAGATAAAGAGAAGAGGTTGGGAAGGGAATGGCAATAAAGGAGGGGGAGGTGTACTCCAAATGGTATATGAGGACGCGTGGCATCCTCCCATGCTGCCACGCTTCCATCCTCTCAATTTCTCCCCCACTTCAAAATATGATCAAACTGTAATTCGCCTTCATATATTAGTTTTTGTTTAAACATTATTATTTCCATTTAGTTCGCATACAAAAAAGAACTCTTTCCATTTCTACTATAAAAAGTACTGAAATCAAAATAAACATGACAATTTTGATCAAAAAGTAAAATAAAATATGTATTTTTCCATTATAAGAACTGTTGTCTTGAAAGATTAAAAATATTACTTAAAATTATTTATATATCATTAATTAAATTAATTTATAAAAAAATGATGAATGTAAATATTTTACAGAAGTGTATTTATTTTTTATAACATTAAAATAATACATTTAATTTCTTTAATCTTTAAATAAATTAACGGGCCATGTATTGCCAACCAAAGGCGATAGAACCTAACAATCCTTCAAATGTGGAGCAGAGACTATTCTGATAAAATATTTGTGTCAACACTAAACGCTGTCCAAAAGTCCAAAAGGACACAACACTCGCTTCAGAGATCAAATATCACTTTATCATAATAAACTTAAAACGTGTATAAAAAAAAATAATAAACTTAAAACTTGATACTCATAATTATAAAAATGTTCTATAACATGAAATATAACAATAACGGAGTGAGTAAAAGGAAAATACATCATTAATAAAATAGAGAAATTACTATAAAATCTTAAAGAAGAGATTTAATTACCAAAAAATTCTGATGACATGTGAGAATAATAGAGCATAAGCTTGTTGTCATTTACATACTGTTTAATTATCATGAAACATTTGGTAATTAAATATATGATTTGAAACTTTGTAGTAATTCCACCAAATTAAAACCTTAGTTCTGTATATTTCTTGTAAATCAAGAAAAGCGTTATCCAGTTACTGGCTAGTAATTATTTTGAGAAAGGCAAACACAGACTAGGTAACATCCTTTATATTCTCAACACAAGGACTCACACAACACAATGTCCTCTCATTTGAACTAAAAAATTACAGGTTGAAAGGCAACAACCCCCAACAATGTAGAAAACTAAATTCAAAATTCAAAAATACCCAAATAATTGCAAAACCTATCAAACCTATCACCAAAACCATTTTAATACAATTTACGCACTGCATCTCCCACCCACCAGCACTCTTCAAATCCATGATGAAATAATATATATTTATAACAAAAGACGGGGGAGGGAGGATACAGGGAAAACCAACTCAACAAAAAAAGAACAACAACAATGCACGCAATATACAAAAATACACAATGAATTAGAACACACCCCAAAACCCACTAAGCTTTCTTCAGGGAGCCACCTACTCCTGGGTGGCATCAATTGCCACTCCTGTCCTGGCTTGTGAAATCCGATTTGCATAAATGGTGACCAACTTCAACTGTGTGCTGTTAAGCCCTTGCAAGTATGGCAAGAAAGCTTTCCCCAGCATGATATATATATCCACCAAACAGAACACAACAGTCTGTACCACCCACCATTATCATAGAATTAGAATCATGGTCCAAGCAAAATACATACATGCATATATATTTTATATGTACATGCATGTGCATATATATTTTATATGTGTGTATGAATAAGATGTATGAAGTGGGGCATCATAATAAAAATGCCACAGAAAATAAGATCCATGTACCTTACGAACATCAGCGCTCTGGTTTCCAAAAGCTTCAAAAATTGCAGGCAGAAATGAAGGTAACTGAGCCATCAATTCCTCCTGAGAGAGTCGGCCCAAAAGCTGAAGAAAAGAATATATGAGGGGGGGAAATGCTAATAAAGCGAAGCTAACCCATACACTAGAAAAGGTCGCTTGTTTGGGGAATGGAGAGAACGGTATGTTTAAATGTAGAGGCAGTTTCAAACATGGTTCGTATAAACCATCATTAGATGCAAGACCAACGAAAGTTCTTCCAAGTCAAGTACCTTTGTCAAGCAGTTTATGCAAGTGACAAGAGTTTTCTCATCCTCAGAAACCAGTAGAGGGACAATAACCTGAAAGATTCGGAATTCTCATTATCAGTTTTTATATCAACCAAAAAAAAAAAAAACCTCCTCCCCCTCTTCGTTTTCTTTTCCTCAACCACATGACCAGTAACTAAGACAGGTACAATGGCAAGTTAAGAAATAATTACACTCAAACATCTGAATGGATCATATTGAGATAAAACAATGGTCAGGCAGTGGTCCGATGTATTTGACACCTGAAAAAGGGATGAAACCGGTTGAATCTGAAAACAGAGTGCCTAGAGAAACATATATGTATATATATAACAGAATTAAGTCAGTTACCTTAGGATCAATATCCTTACTGACATGAAGCAACTTCTCAATTACAATTTCGACTGAATCTTCCATGGCATCTTTCTGGAAATGACAAATCGAAAAACCAACCCCATATTCTATTAATGTCTGCCTCAAAAATGCCTAGGATTGAGCCCGGCTATAATCCAACTAGATGGCAGCAATAAAAACCTGGTTTTTGAGCATCTCAACTATTAACGAGAGAGTAAGCTCTCTGATTGAGGAATCTGAATCATCCAGCACCTCAAGCACAACTGTCAAAATCTGATTGAAGTACTGCAAGTTCATCATGAAAAAATGATTATATTAGGTACAGAAATCCAAATTTAGCATTAAGTATCTGAACGCAGATTTCTTATTTCAGTAATTAAATGTCTGCTAATCTCATTATCAACTTGATTGCATTCAAATAATCAGTTTTACAGATACGCACACACACAGACACACACATAGCTATGTTTGTATATGTATATAGCTTCAGTTTCAAATCAATCAGAAAGAACTAAAGCATTAGAGACACCCAAAGTAAAAGGACAGAAATTTAACATGACTTTAGGATGAAAGTATGATGGCAAAATGAGAGAATAAAACAGCTATATACAAATATTTGGCACCAAGCAGAGGCATATCAATAAGCAAATACAACAGATTGACATGAAATAAGAAACCGCACTTGTTCAATCAATATGATGAACTTAAGTGAATGGATACTACTACTCCAAAACAGTTTGCAGTTTGCACCCATAAGAACCACTGATCTTCATGCAAAATGAAGGCAAAATGAGAGAGAATCAATATGAAATCAAACATACCATAGTCCAAATAGAATTATCATTAGCTCTAGAAGCTTCAACCAACTGTTGAAGTGAAGTCCTCTTGCTTGAAACAGAGCTTCCATCACCCCCACTGCATACCTATTACAAGACAATAGCTACATCTTATAACTTGTCTGATGATGAAGAATATAGCTATTAAAAAGTAATGATCTGCTGCAAACCTTTCTGTCCTAAAATTTGACATTGGTGACATGAGTTTTACAAGTTCACAATCTAGCAACCATTAGTTTTCAGAGTGTAAAGTGTTTGGCAACTTCAAGAACGAGTTACATGCTTCTATGAAATGTTACAGGTTTGTCCTGCTTCCTTTGATTCTCTGCTGTCACTCATTATCAAGGTGTTGGAGACGGTCAGGATACTAAAATTCTAAGGATCGCGCTACAGTTTTTAAATGACTTCACCAATATCTCCAGCAGGACAGAGATTCAAGCTCTCCGCTTCCTCACGAGTTCATGTCCTTTTTTCTCTTAATGCATTAGTTTTATTGATTTATTTTCTGCTATAACCTTTGAGGGTTGAAGAATGTTTCATTCTCCTTGTACTTTCTCTATTTCATATAATTCTCTTAAAACAAGTTTACCAAAAAAATGAGTGAAGTCATCCGTTAGCTGCATTAACTCACCATATGAAGAATTTGAGGAATGCTGGGACCTGCGTTGGTCAAAGAGTTAATATTCATAGTTTCAGCGAAGTGATGATTATGGTCAAATTCAGAAGCATGTTCTTTATCATCTCCAAAGCTTTCAGAAACATTTGAATGCTCTACGGACATCAGACCATTAACATCCAGATGAGGAGTTGAAAGACCCTCAAAGTTGATGCTACTGTCCACATGCCCAAGTTGACTAGTTTGAGGGCCGACATTTTGGCTTATTGGATTAACTGTGGTTGCTAGATCCTCAGTTTTTGAACCAAGACTAACCTTGTTAAAATCAGTCTCATGATTCTGATGCAAGAATGCCTGATAGTCACCAGAAGCTGCTTGACCAAGGCTGGGTTTAACAAGGGTTGAGTCTTGGGAACTCCACTTCCTACCACCGTCGCTATCAAGGGAACCAGCGGAATACCTTCCAAGGTAATGAGCTTTCCTGGAAACACTGGCATACCCCTCTTCTGAGGATGTTCCAACAACATCAGATGGATCATAGGAAGGCTTTGAGCGCTGCCTATCTTTCTTGCTCTGTAAAAAGTTTATCAAGTCTACTTCAATGCGAGGGGTGTATTGTTTAAGGGCTCGCCTCAAAACATTTTGCTCTTCAACTGACAAGCTAAGGATGAAATTCAGGACTGCAGTAGAATCAAAGTGAGAATACACTGATATAATGCATGTAATTGCTGCTTCTTTGAGCTTTGTATTTTTGTCATGAGCCAATGGTGCTAACTTGGATAGCCATAGTTTCAGGATGCCAATATTAGCAGCACCTTCAGGATTCATGGAATGCTTATTAAAGGAGCTGATTGCATATTCAATAACAGCCAACTTTGCTTTTGGAGACCTCTGTTCATCAAGTGAGCGGAGCAATGCAGGTAAGAGAGAATCTACACTGTAAGTTTTGCTAACAACTTCCAAAGTCATTGAACTCGGTTGCCTAACAAGTTCTTTAGGGTCAATTAACCGAGAAAACACGTGAGGTAATATTCTTTCCATGTAACTCTCAAAGGGCTTTCGGCATGCTGGAATAATATCTGCAAGTGTAGAAAGAGCAGCCTGTGCAACTTTATGGTGTGGATCATCCAAGTGCTGAAAAAAAAGCTTCATTACCTTCTCAAAATTCTGCACTACTTCTTGAATTCCCTTTGGACCTTGTTGTAACAATGAGTGAAGATAATTAAAAGCAGCAACCCTAGCAGACCAGTCAGAACCTGAGCTAAGTCCTTCACTCAAGGCTTCATGAAGAGATGCTGGCCCATCAGTATAACTGGACGATTCTCCAAGGGATAGTTGGCTATCATCAAAACTCCTTCTCCTTCCAACAGACATACGCCCAGCTACATTTTTCCTCAACAATGGTCTCTGAAAATTAGGCACGTGAGTATTTTGTGAATCCCTGAAGTTTCCATCTTTATAAGTTGCATCCATATTCTGCCTATCAATGTGGGGGTTCATAAATCGCCTAGCCTCCCTAAAGTCACTGTTGTCATCAATAGAGCTTCTATCTTGAAGCCTTTCAGAAGCCCTTTTACTGGAGTATGATGGAAGTCCTGATAAAGGCTCCATGTTAACATTACTGTGATACAATAACTTCCCAGAATCTTTGGAGGCCTGAATTTGGGTGATAATATCAGACAAACCCAAACCACCATTTCGACCAGTACCTTTATTGGTACCAGAGACAGTTGAATCTGTAGTTACAGAGCTTGTAAAGTGATTAGATGCTGGGGCAGCAGCAGGGAATGGTGGATCACGAGACGATGGAGGGTCAACTCCTGCACTAGGGGCAATAAGAAAAAAATTTAGCCGCTCACAAATAGTTTAAATAGATATAGTGTCATAGTAATGCCATGATCACTGAATGGCAAGAAGCAATAAAGATTATAGTAGAATGTAAAACAATTACTAGACAAACTCTTTCGGTACCTAGATCCAGACTTGATGAGCGGAGAACTGATGAATTATGTCTATCAGATAAATCCAAACCCCTGAGCATACTTTCAATAGCAGTGACCTTCTGTTTGCTTGCATGCAACACACTTTCCAAGCTACGCTCTGTACCTTTACCAAGTGACTTTGCCTGAGTAATACCAGAGGAAACAGATGCCCCTGATGATAAACTTGAACTTCTATCCATTGCAACAATAGCAGAAGTCCCATATCCAGGTAGACTTGAGGGAGCAGAGGCTTGACTATTTAATGACAGCAATGCACCTCTATCACGAATGGAAGGTGAGGCATGCCGCCTATGTATTCCTCCATCCTCTTCGTTTATCAGCTGCAAGTCAGCATTTAAGAAAAAAATTACTTCAACACTGTAATAAAGCTAGATTTGTGTGTATTAAAGGTCATAAGCACATACCCTTTGAATAACAGGATCAAAGGATGAAAATAGGCGGCGGGAACGCTCTGGCCAAGTTTTTGCAAACATTCTATAGCACATCCTTGCAGTTGACCGAACCTACCAAATTTCATACTCTAGTCATTTTCGCATACAATTGCCAGCAATAGTGCAGTCAGATATGAATGATGTAGACAAACGATCAAACAAATTGCTGTTTAAGTCCAATAAAATTTGAAAAACTAAAAGGGAAAATAAAATATGAACAATCATAATTCATTAACCTGAACTACAACTTGAGGGAAAAAATCAAACAGCTTATTAGCCATGACTGTAAAATGAAACAGAAAAATTAAATAACCATGTCAAACTGAACCTCGCCTCTAAGCCATAGACTCTTTTAAAAGAAAGAAAACACACAGAATTTCACCTACACATTAACCTAGCAATTCCTACCCTCAATTTACCATGACCCTAACCTATGTCAAACTTCTTTTCCCAACAGAATCTCAAATTCTCAATTGTTCTTAAAACTGAATTACGATAATTCATAACTAGTAAATGAATTTTTAAAATTTCAGAACGACTCTTGCAATTTATCATGTTATAAATTGTACGTGAATTTTGCATAAGTTTTATGTATATGCCAGAAGAATCACTTTCACTTCCCAGTTCCCACAGCTTCAACTACTAGTCATCTACTAACCTGCTTTCTCTTGCACAATAGCTACTACATTTAGTCTAGCTAGGAGAAAAAAGAATAAAATATAATTCAAATTTTGATCAGGTAATACATACAAAAGTTATAGCATGGAATTTACATGTGAACCTTCATAAACAAAGAATGAAGATGACACATTGAGAAAGGAAATCAATTTGGCAAACATGACGCATGGTTCATACTAAAGGAAACATCAATTAGCCAAAGACTATCTCGAGTACCTCACTCATTGCATCTGACACACAACACTTTATCAAATTCTCATATAAGTCAGCTGATCGATGTATTTCTGGAGCATCAGGCCAATGCTCTAATATCAAAAGAGCATATTCACAACACCTACAGTACAAAAGAAATAAAAGAATCATCAAAACTCCACAAAATTTATTCCAGCAACAAGACAACTCATACCTTGCACGGAGTACTGCACTGCGATCATTTTTTGCAGAGTCTGCTATCCGAGGAAGCACACGAGCAACTTTACAATTGCGCAGCATCTAAAAAGTAGAGGTGAAATTAGCCTATAGTACAAATGAAGAATTATTTATAATGTTACTTGAGTGGATGTATATTACCGTTTTTATGCAGTTATCTGCAGACTCTGCAATCACAAGTATAGTAATCACAACCAGCTTGAAAAGGACCTGATCATCAAACCAAGAATTAATAAACTTTCCGAAAGTGTCACAATCATGAAAATCAAAGCAAAAACATTGTGCTCACCGGTATGAACATTTCAGCACATTGTTCGAAATCACCCAAGAGTTCCTTTGACAAAAAGCACAATAGATGGCAAGCCTAAAGCAAAACCAAAATACCAACAGAAAAGAGGTGCATGAGCATCTACAGAGACTGACAAATGGATGAAGCCCTTGAACTTAAATACATAGAAATAATCATGCTGTATCTCTATACAAGATTCAAATTTTACCTACCACAAATTATAAAAAGATGGAAATGTAGAGAGGAAAAAGAAATTGCAACCAAACAATTTACCCTTCATATTTTTTGAAGAGGGAATTAATACTCCATGTTAATCATGTTTATCCTGAGGGTGCAAGGCGGCAAGCATTGACACATGATATTTAAACAGGGCCAGTAAAAAGAGTAGAAAAGAGAATGGGTACAAAATGTGTTCATGAACCTGCTTCACAATGCTAGATCTCCGATCTGATAATTGCGCACTTAAAGGTCCACCAAGTTGCTTCAAGACTCCCCGGAAGCATGGATAGTCAGCAGCACCTAACAGAGTAACAGACAAAATCCAACATTGACACCGCAGACCAGAAACAAACAAGAAAACGCGTAGTACATATCTCAATGAAAAAACATAAAGCCATTTTTCCACAAATAATTAACCTAAAGAAAACTGATAAAGGAAATGAAAAGAAAAACAGAAAACTCTGGTAGATAATAAAATTACAAAAACATTGAGACATGATTGAACGGTTCGAATGTTGCTTTGATAGCCCAATATACTCACTTCTCGGAACAGATATATGTTGGTGGTTAACGCTCAATGGCAATAATTTACAGCTTCCCGAGTATCCATATTTCCATTTTACATCATTTATCAAAGACATTTATTTTCACAATTCTTCCATGCCATAATTTAATGCAAAGGCCATATATTGAATCAAATGCCAACAATTAATAACTCAAACCAAATTCATCTTTTACACCAAAGATCACCATATGTATCCATCACAATTATCTCAGATCACATACATTCTACATTGACGATGAGCATGCCCTTTTAGACTTGAAACACCCTTACAGTATCACAGTTCACATCTAAACAAAGTTTATACAATGCCAAATGAGCAGGCTCCAAAATATTAATATTTCAAGCACATGTAGCTATGTACATGCTCCTGGAAGGGAGAGTAACACCAACCTCCTAAAACAAGACCTTCAATTCTTTGCATGGCACCAATTCGAATTGACCAGTCCTTTTCCGGCACAAGGGTTGATGCAATCTTTTCAATTTCCCTGATTAACTCCTTTTCTGAATAAACCTTGACAGCATCAATGGGCCTCTCTGTGAGATCGCCTTCTGCTTATAATAAGAAAACAATTGAGTATATAAAGAAGGCATGTATAAAAACACAAATGGTTCAGCCAGGACAGCATCCTTTTGTATTTGTACAAAATGTTAACTCAAAAAATTTTTCAGGCATGAATTCTTTTAGCAGTTTTAAACATATATATCTTTCCCCTTGCATGACTCTACCACCGTCAAAATCATTTCAATTTGCCCAAAATGTATAGTTTGCACTCATAAGATATCACAATCTTTGAAATGTTCATTGGAGAAAGGCAGAATATGAACCATTTAGAATTAAAAGCCAACTAGTAAAGCAATATGATTACTATGGAATCATGTTTAATTCACAATGTTCATTCAGCTAAACTTGTGGATTAATCCCAGTATCGAAGCAGACATTTTAGCAACAATAATATCCCCAAAATTAGAGACACTGATTGAAACAAAATAACAAGATTCTAACCTCCAAAAAGTGATGTCTCCCTTGATGAACTTTTAGCCTTTGGACTACTTTTCTTGGGATTAACACTCGAAGGCTTAATTTCTCCAGCAATAAAACCACTTCCAATACCATCTGCAGAGCGAACTTTTGGTTGAATGCCCTCAAGCCTGGCATTAATATCTTTAACCTAAAAACATTGTGATGAAAAAGAATTGTAATAATGAAATCTCTCACAGTATTTGACTTAATAATGTAAAACGACTTCAAAGTCAAAATCAAATGCAATGATTGTCCAATAAACAATGATGAAATAGAAAGTAATTTTTTCCTTTTACAATTACCATAGACGATGGAAGATTGTGACGGTGAAGTTCATCACGGAATTGAGGTCCAGCTTGAGCATACATCTCCTGAAAATGGAAAATCTCAAATTAATTAAAAATTTTGAAGAAGCCACTTCAGTTATGAGGAGATCAATAAATCCATTTTTCCTTATTGTATCATGATATTAATTAAATAATTCCATCAAAAAATTCATACTAAATGATTAAATACATTTTACGAAAGTTCAAAACTTCAAACTTTAAAGGAAATAGAGCGCATCAATCATAAAATTAGATATACAATCAAATCCGTTACTAAGTAATCAGTGATATGACATAAACCACAATACTTTGCCTCTAGTCATAAATTTAAAAGTGCAGCCAAGCCCTTTATTGAGTATGAACACTAAAATAAGACAAGATGTTATAGACACCTCAATGCACAAAATAGCTGATTCCCTAACACCAGGGTTTGGGTCATTGAGCAACTGCAAAATCTGACAATTCAAATTGAAAAGGGTTAGTATCAGATCCTGAGACATATAACTATGTAAAAGCCAAGTGCTGCTTCTTTGCAAGTTTCAATAAACATACAGGAGGCAGAATAGCCCGTTGAAGGGTAAGCTCAGTAGATGCAAATAGACCAATTGCAGAGGTGACCGTCCGTGCAAACTCCTCTCTGACTCTCCAGCTTTTGTGTGTCCAGGCAAAGGAACCAGCTCTTTCCACAATTATTGTGGGAGAAGAAACCTGTAGAACAATAAAATAAACGTCTCACAGTGGAAGAGAATAAATTGGTCCCAAGAACACGAAAAATCAAATATGAGATGAAATCAGCTTATCTTCATACTTCTAAATAAATTAAAAGGGTAAAATAGTCATGAGTAGGTCAACTGACATTTCCCAAAGAATCTTTTTTAGGGGATCAAAAAGAAATTTTATTACAGAGGTCAGAAAAATACACACTGTTGGAAGATAAGAGGACTTCAGTAAAACAAGGAGAGCAAGATCTGAATAGCTTGTGTGGAATTAAAGCTGACCGATCTACATATTAGAAATAGAGACTCCCATAATAACCCCAAGTGCAGAGCACCAGATGGAAGACATAAATCTAATACAGTTCTATGTCATAAAACAAAGAATCTGTAAGCTGGACATTGCCAGAACATTGTGTTCTCCATATTACCAAAGCCTTTAAAATGAAACATAAACAACTCCAGATTATACAGGATGAGGAAAAATATTCCAAGGTGCTGGATAATGCAGAGGTAAAAAGTTGAACAGTTCCTAAAATCAGGTCTAACGGGACACACATGTCAAAAGTGCTGCATAAACTCTGCAACAGCCATTTGGGTTAATCATGTTAAATGATGCTCCCTATACAAAGGATTTAACCACAGAGGGACCTTTGAGGGGTATATCTAGAAGAAACATGATCCCAACTAGAATAGGTCAAGAACAGAAAATAAGATTAGAAAGAAATCAAGATTCCAGACTCCACTATGTTGAACGGATGGAAAAAATGAAGCAAATCAACTAAAAGGAAAGAAGGGCAGAAGCTCCCTGCTCTCTCAATCCTCAATACCATACTCGGCAACAATATACTCAAATGGCTAGCTTCCAGATCAACTTTTTACGGATCTATCTTTTTTGGTATGTATGGACCTATCTTCATGCATAGGTTGTGTGTGAAAGAATACTTCCCTGAATGCATCCATAATCATCAATTTCACAATATAACCAAATCTCTGTTACTGCAATAACATGTACATGCAACATTCCTATGTAGTTTAAAACTACATGATAGACGCAGAAGTGCTCTTAATCTCTTATGATCAAGGTCACAATTCTGGTAAGCAATAGCTAAGCCTATAGCCAAGCATGCGCCAGTCATCACGAGTGACCCATCAGAATTTTCATTCTCCAAAGAAGCACAACATTTCAGACATTATGGCCAGTTAGAAGATTGACTAAACATATGAATCAAACATTGAAAACTAGAACTTTCCTGTATCAATTGTTTGGGTTTTGATGTCATTGAGCTTCCTTTCCATACACTCAGTTTTATTCTTGCTCTCACTATTTTAGTAACCTTTTTAACCTCATGTCAAGCCATTTAATATTACAAAAGACTGCAACAACAGGAACTGACATTTCTTTTATATCTGTCTTATTTTCGCGTGGATTTCTACTTTGCTAGATTTGCCATTGCTCGCTCTCTAACCTTTGTAACTTCTTTTGGTTATATAGGAGTAGAAACTCCTACTACAGGGACAACGAAGCATAAACCAACCTAAGATGTATGACCATCAAACTTAATATTCTTTCTTATTCGGAATAAAAATAACGGGAAACACATTCGCAAATCCGTCAACTGCATTTACTATTCAATCGCAGTAGAAATTTCCAATTCACCTACTCTAGGTGTTACCACAGAATTCGAGTCCAAATGTACAGAAACATGAAGTAATAGAGAAGAGTGAGCAAGAGGCAGGGAAAAGACATTAAAGATTAGTACCTCCATGAGAGTAAGCAATAGTCTTCTGGCAGCGTCACGAACTGGTTGCTTGGCATCCCCTAAGCGATCAACGACGGCAGGAACAAGCGCATTGAAGTGAAGTTTGAAATGCTCGCCAGAGAGCACAGCAGCAGAGGCCAAAGATTGAAGTGCACCCTGAGAGACCCGAAAGTTGTTGTCTTTCAAGAGATCCAAGCAACAATCGACAAGGGATGTAACCTCCGATGAAGTGAGGCTCTTCCTCGAAGCTTCCAGAAGTTGATGAAGGTGCTCAACCCCGGCCATCCTCTCCTTGGTGTCCTTGGTGCGCGCAAGTTCGAGCGCTTCCTCCATTGCTGAATTCAAAGGGAATGGATCTCAAGCCAGCAGATTCAGATCTGGGTAGAGTGCTGCCGGAATTGCTTATCAAATTTAGCGCACAGAAAGTGCGACACTGAGAAATGGAAAAAGTAAAAAAGAGTCAGAGAGAGAGAGAGAGAGTAAAGAGGTTGATAATTGCACAGCGCAAAATTAAGATGAAGGTCTAAGTAGAGTCCAACAGTGAGCGTACGTGAGGGAGGGAGAGAAATGTAGAGAGGGAAAGAGGGTGATTATGGCAAGGGATGCGAACTGCTAAGATTAGCACAACCTTCAAAGGAGAATTTGGTAAA
>JANTPZ010144796.1:2727-21796 GCA_025593235.1 Vachellia pachyceras | reverse complement strand
CCCCTTTGCATTTTTTGCATAACAAACACAAACATAAACTAAAAACTTTTGGTGCGCGACTTGCTTCCGGTGAGAACGACCCTGGGTTGCAACTACACAACCCTTGGAGATTATAAATTTAATTCTTGGCAAATTTTCAAGGTTGACCAACGACACTGTTTTGCGATTCGCGAGACAGGGCACGCCAGTTACGTAATGTATTATACTAACAAATTCAAAATATTTTGGATCATAATATTCTCTCACTCTATATTTTTCTTAAAGAAATGACATTCTTTCTTATATTGTTCATTTTTTCCAAAAAAAACAAGTACATTTTTTCTTACTTTTGTGATTATACTGTCCTTAAAATTTGTCATTCTCCTTCTCTGCTTTCCTTGAGGTTTTGTAGGACTGTTCTTCTTCCACTATGAGGATTTTCTCACGAGCAATTTCATCTTTTCCCTCATCATTTGTATTGACTGAATTAAGCCTAAAGACTATTGGTAGGAATGATTCTTTAAATAGTACAAGAAGAGATGAAGAAGAAAGTTGTGAACGATATTTCCAAGGCATGTGTAGCACTTTCCTTTAAACTTAATTCACCCATACATATTCCTATATTACAGAGTGTAAGTTGAGTTAACCGGCGAATTTCCAACATTCAAGACAAGACAAAAATTGTTTTTACAAAGTGATAATTTGGTTTTATCTATATGTGCACTCAAAAAGAAAGACAATTAGTTTGATCTTGCTGTATGTAAAAATTGTATGTCCAAATGGTAATATGAGAAGGGATATACATTATGGAGAGATTTGTCTTGAAATTATACCTTTTGAAGAAATATATTTTCAATTAAAAGTCACAACCATAATGACGTTTTCATGAAGAGTTACATCTTCATGGTATGTATGGATGCATAACTTTAGAATTATAGTCCCTTGCACAACCCTTCAACTAAACTCGTTAGTTTATAAAGACATAACCTTTCAAATAAACTCGTTATTTTATAAGAACACAACCTTTAAAAATCACATCTCTTTCTTTAAAAAAAAATCATATTTCTTTATTTTGAAAATATTTCAACACAATGAATGTGTCAAAGATGTCAGAATTCATGAGTTTGCGCGTGTTAAAATGCAGGTAAGTCCGAGTTTATGGTAGCTGCGATTCTATATGCGATTTGAGTCAAAATGGTCGGATTTAATCGTAAAAGCGATGAATTCATAGTACTAAAGAATGAATATGAACTATTAGGACCAAAGAATAAGACTTGCCAATCAATTGTGGGCATTTGATTAATTCATAGGAAGTTATCATCTGTATTGAAATATTCTTGGAAGATGGAAGTTGTGGGTGGTGACCGAGATAAAAGACATGGTAGAACAGCAAGTGGTTAGAAAATTATAAGCTTAATACTAGAAAATATTTACAGCAGCAAAAAAAATTAGTGTTTCATGTGATTATTGAAAGGGTTAAGTTGCATCAAACACCCTAAAATATTCTGTATTGCTTTCAATACCTTCAAGTATTTTTTAGGTGATTTCAACACCATAAACTACTCTGCATGCATTGGTGTTAGATATGTCAAGGAATATTTTGGGGGTTCTAGACCCACCTAAATAAATACTTTATAGTGCTAGATGTATCCAAAAATACTTTAGGGTGGTAGCTGTATATAAAAAAACACCTCAAAGTGTTAAGTTTACCACAAAATACTTTAACCTGTTATATGTATCTAAAAAATACTTACTTCAGGGTATTGAATACACATTAATCCTTATTTATCATTCCAATTTTATCGGATGTCCCCGAAGGGACACATTAATCCTTAATCTTATTTAAATAATACGTTTAGTTAGTTCTTGGAAGATTCATCGAGTCTTCACGACTTGAATTTAAAAATAAGGTTGTATGTGAAGCCAATCCGCCGATTTGTTAGAGAAATATACTACCTTAGGTTTGTAATATAAAAGCCATTTTTTATATCAAGAAATCATAAATGAGTTGCTTTAAAATATTTAAGTTTATGATTTTTTTTCTTACTTAAATGATATTTAATCTAACCATACATATAAATATTAAATAATTTATTTAGATTCCTCAATTTTTTTTATAAAAAATCAACTGAATCTTAAATTAAATATCAGATGCATTACATATATACATATATATATATATATATATGTATATAATGAGTTGAACCAATTTTTTCATGAGTTGAACCAATATTTGTTCTTAAAAAATCTGCCTAGCTAGAATTCTTTATTATGTTACAATTATTGATTATGTAAATTCTTAAAGGAGGAATATGTTTCCCATAGTCACAGTTGAAGCTCCTTCCGCCCTCTAGGATATCAAAAGTTGACTACAAGGGACAAGATTGTGGACAACTATTGAAGCTCCTTTGTAACATTGTGATGGGTATCTTGTATTTACTCTTTGCATTTGTAACAATATACTCGATAAAGTGAAAGACATAAGCTTGGATTCTTATGTTTAAAATGCCCCATTTATTTTGTTTAGAATGACACTTTTTAGACATATTGTAACAACAACCGATGTAAAAAGTGAGCTTTCTAAACCAATTATCTTAACAATCGGTCGAAAAATGGTCTTTTTAGACATGTTCTACACCTTTAGAATAGGTCTAAAAAGGCTACTTTCAAAACCCATTTTGCTTACGATCAATCTAAAAATTGAGCTTTCGAGCTAGTTGTACATTTAGAATGTGCTAGACCTTTTGAACTGACCTTTTCTAATCTGGTCTAGAAGGTCAATTTTAACTTGTCTATGATTTTTTTTCTACCAGTGTAGGCATAGATATCATCCTATTGAATCTTAGTGAGGCACTATCAGATGTTAAATGTGGACACATCTTCCACTGAAAATTTAAATATTGATTCGTCGCATTGTAATAAACTACTATATTCTACTATTGACAACTCCCTTTGGTTGTTGGTAGAGTTTTAATTCAACTCAGCCCAATAAATATTGAGTTTATCACAATGGAACTTTTTTTTTTTGTTTTCTCTAAACACATGTACCATTCTAGTAGATGTAATCCTATTTAAATCACTATCTGATATTAAATATGGGTATGTTTTTCGATGGGATTTAAATATTGGTTCTACATATTGTGAGGAACTAATCCACTTTATTTTTTTTTCCCACCCGGTTTCCGGAGCTTCGCCCCGACTAATCTGGACCCGACCCGCGTCCCGCACTTGGAAATGGTGGGTGAGTTTCCCAACGGTGGTTTCTGCATATACAAGGACTCGAACTCGAAACATTGCTTAAGCTGGAACAAGTCGCTTACCACTTGATCTAACCAACCGTCGGTACTAATCCACTTTATTGACGTCAGTCCATGAGTCTCATTTTTTTCTCCAAACATCCTCTCACAACGTTGTGGGCTGATTTTTGTTGTCTGGCCCATTAGTTCTTTAATATCTTCTCTAGTACCTTTACCCGATCCATCTCCTTCCTTCAGTCGATTTGGAGGATTATGATTCTCTTTCGCTTTTGGATTGTAGGTCAATTTAGATCAAACTACAAATGATATGATTCATATTTTAATATTTTACAAAATAATTATTACATGACAAAATTTTAGGGATTTGAATTTATTTATTTTAGATAGTATTAAATTTTATTAAGAATTTTATAAATATGAAATATGGACCATTGAAATTTTGATCATCGAGATTAAAAGTGAAGAGTAACAAAGGGAAACGGAAATTATGGAGATAATTTTTTTTCACTTGTCATATGCTTCACTTCCCATTTTATTCATTAGATCAAAATATGAGAAAGTTAACATTTATTTTTTATCAAATAATATCTTAAATACATTTTTTTGTAGCTCTAAATTATCCTGGCCAAATTTGAAATTATTTTTAAAATGATTTTAACATTTTATGAATATTAAAACAAGGAAATGAAAAGAATTTTATTGGTATCTAGTTCATACTACACGACACCATATTTTTAATTTTTTTTTTAAAAAAAGAGGACAAGGTGATCTATGAATTTTTTAAAAAACGGATATTAAAAAAATTTGTCAACCCATGCGTCATAGCCCCTTATATAATATGACAAAATAGGAAGGCTATGGTCAACTCTACTAGCCCTGATCGTCATCAACCCTTGCGTGATTAATACCTCTAACAATTTATAACTAATCCTAAATATAAGATTTTATTTATATTGTAAAACTATATTAAAAATTAGATATAGTTTCATGTAACCTAGTTTTGCCTCTCTTGCACTAACTTGTAATTAAGTTTATTTTACCTATCTCTATTTACCTAAAGTGTCTTTTTCCCAATAATAATAAGCTCACTCGACAAGTAGAATCTATTACAATTAATCAAGATGGTTAAAATTAGTTAAAACTAATAATGTGTAAGAGATTTAATATTTTTTAAATATATTTTAATTTAAGAAGATGATGAGTAATGAATGAAGAAAATCGAAGAAACATATATAATTAATTGAGAGTAAACATTAAAATATTAAATTTTGAGACTAGCTCATCTTGTTATTTACATATAGCACGTATCATATATAATATTGGTTATACATAAGACGATATGAGTATTATTGAATATATATTGCCAATTATTGGATGGCTAACGTATGCCTTGTCTAGAGTCAATTGGAGCTAGAATCATTGTATTAAAAAATAAAAAAAGGAAATGAGGTTTATTATTATTATTTTTTGGTGATCAAGAAATGAGGTTTAGAGTACCATGTTGTTGAATCATGGCACGTGTACTAGCATGATTGCTTAATTAAAAACAGTTCCTTGTGATCCAATGTGCTACGAACCGCAATTAGCAGTTGTATGGATTTCGGTCATTAATAGCCCCGTTTGGGAATACGGTAAAGAAGTACTTTTACGTAAGCTCTTTTGTTAAATATGTGAAGGAGATTGTCTTATTTTATAAAAAAATTTTGTTGAACATGCGTTTGAGCTCCCCATAAACTCAGCCAAACGATGTCATTATAAGATATTTAATGCTACTCCACAATTTTTTATGATATAATTAATGAGGGCATTTGTGAGAAAAAAATTAATGATGTTGGCGTTTTGCAAAGTGACTTGTTTTCCTTTTAATCTTATTTATAAGATACAATTTTTGGAGATGGGTAGGTCCTATATCAAAATATACTTAAATAAAAAAAATTTAACAGACTTTTATTTATTTTAATTTGTCCAATTAATTACATATTATGTCATTGCATTAATTATCTGCCAAATACATTTCTTCCATTCATTCTTTTTCTTATTCACTCCCTCTCCTTTTATAAATAAGGGTATTTTTAAGAAATAAAATACATTCACTTTTTATATATTTACTGTTTTAAACCAATTTTAATTAACTTTTTATCTACTTGATTTAATTATACATGTGTACCCCGAGTGAGTATTTATGATCATAGAAATCTTTTAGAAAATATCTTAAGTATTAGAATGATATGTATATAAATTGATTTAGTGAAATTACTATAATGTCCTATTGAAGAGACTTAATCACTTAAAAGTTTAATAACAATTAAATAGCTTATAATAACATATTTCAATATAGAAAATAACAACCGGCGTCTGACATTCACATATAATTGAGACTTTTTTGGTCATTACACTAATCCCCAAATAATGACAGGCTAATTGTATCTTGAATCTAAACTCCATGTGCTAGATATTACCTAACGTAATAGATATGGCCTAATAGTGGCGGCGGCTTCTGAATTGGTGTGGATAAGCACTCAGCTTTTCAATTACGTCTCTCTTTGCATACCTCTATTATTATATATAGGTTTAATTTCTATTCAATATCTTTTTATAAAAATGTCATCGTAAAAAAATTACACAACTAAAGTTGAAGGTTTAGGGAAGTGAAGAATTAACCATACATTTGTATTATAAAGGGGAAATCCCTATAAAATACCATTTCAGTGGTCAAAATCCAAGAAGCTGCAATGAATTAAACATAAACGACAAATAGGATACTTGGTAGAAATCAAGAATTTTGAAATTTGGCGCTTTTACAAAAATGCCTCATCGTTTTGAAATTTGGCGCTTTTACAAAAATGCCTCATCGAAGTGTCGTCGCCGCGGTAGGTTGTCTAGCTTCACCACCTTGACTCCAATTTAAAAAAAAAAAATACTTGCAGGCCCAAAAAATAGCCACCGGTGACTGGAACTCTGACCAGGTGGTTGTTGTCCTACGCTAGAGCTCCGGTGGCTTGCCTAAGTGGGGCTCTGGTGAGGTTGCCTTTAATTTTTCATATACAAAGGGCATTTTTGTAAAAGCACCAAGTTTCAAAATCCCAAATTCCTACCTAATACCTTATTTGTCCTTTGGGACTACTGACAATGAAGAATTCATTCCAATAAGTCACATAATTCATTCGAATAAGTTTTCAAAATCAATATCCGTTGTTATCATTTGCTACTCTATTTTTGTCATTCCCTATTCTGTTTTATCAACAGAGTTTATTTGAATGAGTCATGTAATTTATTCAAATGAGCTTTTCAAAAATTTCAATACTCATCTCAAAGGTTCATTATGTGCCCGTTTTGGAATGCGGTAAAGAAGTACTTTTACGTAAACCGAGGTAAATATGTGAATGAGATTATCTCATTTTGCGGAAAAATACTGTTGAACGTGCGTTTGAATTTTCCAAACGCTCCGTCAAACAAATCCTATAATATTCAGAAGATGAGGACTTCATTCTAATAAATCACAAAGTTTATTCGAATAAACTTTCAAAACTGAAGGGAAGGACAAATATGGAATAGTGAATAAAAAAATAGAGTAAAAATGTGGCAATGACGAGTATTTATTTTGAAAGCTCATTCGAATGAACTGTGTAACTCATTCAAATGAAGTTCTCATTTTCAATTTAACTCGGGGCCAATGTGGTGTTTTGCCTAATATTTTAAAATCTCTATTTGATTGATTTGAGATTATGAAAATTTAAAACCCTAATTTACCCTTTTACAATTTTAAAGATCTTTTTTGAAATTTTCCAAAATAATTTTCCATTGATAAGCTATGGTTTTTTTTAAAAAAAAGACAGCATAGAGCGAACTAGAGATCAGTCCTGTAAATAACAAAGCTAACATTGAATAGTTTTGATGCTGATCGAAATGATGCGTTGTACTACTTACTACTATGATAAAATCTAAACTGATATATTTATAGGATTTTAAATAATAAATATTTTCTCATTTATTTAATATAAGAATTAGACAACTAATTTATGGATATTAAAAATTAGTTATTTGTAATAAATATGTGTTGATTTCTTTAAAATATCCTCTTTACTCATATTCATTAGAACTACTTAGGATGGAAATGCTATTAATATTTGTGATCAATTATGATACTTAAGAAAAATAATGATAAATTTGGAAGACAGAGTAAATTAAGTCTTATATTTAAAAATAAAATAAACTCAGTGTCTAACTTTTATATCTAAGATTGGATATTGTATGTTTTAGATAAGAGTTAATGTGTAAATATACCTGAAATGTTTTCACTCATTAGTACTAGTAACCCAGAAGTTTTTTGGATTCAATATCAATATGAAAGTTTTCAAATTATAGTAATGTTTTTCGTTCATCATCCAAGTTTTATTTGACTAGTAGTTAATCAAATATGCTTAGTTGATATACCCATATCATCGTTTTTTTTTTGTTAAGGTGCAAATTTGAATTGAAAGTTTTCATTCAAGAGTTTGGACATGCAAAAGTTTATTTTGGGTCAATCTTGATTAGAAAGCCTCCAAATCATCGCAATAACTTCATTATCCATGTTAAGTTTAATTGTTAGTTAGCCAGATATGATGAATTGGCAGGTCTACATATTCACTTCATTTTTTTGAAGTTGGATTTATAAATAGGAAAAATGTTTTTTTAAACCTCTATGAAGCAACGAAGGATCAGAGAAAACCAAATAGGTGGAAGCATCATATACGGTGAAGAGAAAATCGAAAAGTTACTTGTTTATTTTTTTTTTTGAATTACATATGCAAGCTAGGCTTGAAAGCAAATAGAACACAGTACTAATTGAACTGGGGGACTGTATCCCTCACAAAAGATTGATCAAGCTGGAGCTGTTCTAGGCATCTTGGTGGTGCATGCCAAAAAATGAATGTCTGAGAGCTTGCGGGAGGATTTTCCTTTGACAAAATATCAGCACACCTCAAACTTTCCCTAGGTGCGTGAAATAACTCCACATTCCAGTTTCCATAAATTCGGTGACGAGTGTCCTCAACTTCAAGGCGCAACCGATGTGTAGGTCCTCGATCCCTGAGAAAAATGTTGATCGCTTCTAGGGAGTCCAAGAAAACTTGGATGTCCTTTAACTGCAGAAGGCAGCACACTTCCAGCCCAGTTTGAATTGCCAAAACCTCAGCTGGTTACAGGAACATGTCCAAGCGACCTTTGAAACCCCAATATCCAGCGACACTGGTCATCCCTAATGAGTCTGCCACATGCAGCCTGGTTGAGTGCTCGAACTGATACATCAACATCCAGTCTTACTACTCCACTGGGAGGCGGGGTCCAGTGCGTGGCCTCAATCGAGTCCCCCTGGAAAATCTTATGAAAGAATCTTCCATCGGTGACATTTTCCATAATATGGAACATGCATATTGTTGGAAAATCTCCTTTGCGAATGCTTTGATAGATTCGAACACCTGCGTACACCTCGTTCTCCATAATATCCAACAAACATGCGCAAAAATCTTCGACCATGGCCATCGGCGGAACCTAAATTTCAAGAAAGCCATTCTTGTAAATCATGAGAAAAGAAAGCAGTATAACTGTTAGTATTAAGCATTTCTTTCTAGAAACCTCTCGCTTTGTTACAATCTCGGAGAGAATGTATGGCACTCTCCTCACACTGGCATCCAAAAGGGTAGATTTCGGTCATAGACATCCCTCTCCTGCCTCGAAGAGAGTTGGTAGCAATTTTCTCATGGGTTACTTGCCACATGAAAACCTTTATTTTCTTAGGAACAGGCCAACGCCAAATCTTTTGCCATAATGGATTAGCCACTTCATCAGCTGGCCATGCAATGAATGCATAAGCAGATTTGACGAAGAAAGTGCCATTAGGAGACCCTCACCAAATGAACTCATCCTCCCTATCGTTGGATGGGGGATCTAACCGAAGGACAAGGTTGAGAATATGTGGTGGGAGGAAGGTTGCCCACTTGTCAACATTCCACCTGCCACTAGGAAGGATGAAGTCCACCACTTTGTCCTCTGACTGAACCTCTTCCATATTGTGATGCATTTTCCTTTTATTCTCATCCTGACCCCAAAAGAAGTTCCTGCTGACCTTTTCAATTTCCTGAAGGACCCCTTTTGACAATAGGACAGATTGCATCTGATACAAAAGGAGAGCTGAGATCACGGCTTTGATAAGGATCATCCTCCCAACCATCGTTAGATACCTACCCTTCGACGAAGAAAGCCATGATCTAACCTTCTTCGTTATGTGTCCAAAAGTTGCCTTCCTCACACACGAGTGAATGATGGGAACACCAAGATATTTACCCAAGTCAGGTGTGGTTTCAATTCCCAAACTTTGGCTTAATCTGGAAGCTCTTCCATGATTAACATTTTTTTAGAAGAAAGCCCTTGATTTGGATAAGTTTATCTTATGTCCCGAGATCCCACATAATCTGCTTATGACTTGCTTTATAATGCGTATTTGCCCCGAGGAAGCTTCAGCAAAAAGCAAGAGGTCATCTGCAAAGAATAAATGAGATAAGAGAGGGCCCTCATTGGCAAAGCGAAGGGGTTTCCATCTACCACTTCTACGCTCAGCCTTGATTAGGTGGCCTAACTTCTCCATACAAAGGACGAAAAGGTAACGGCTAAGAGGGTCTCCTTGGCGGATCCCACAGGATGGAAAGAATTTCGGTCCTTCTAGCCCATTCCACAAGACTCTCATGGTAGTAGTCCCGATGCATCCTAATATCAAGCGAACAAAGTTGTCCTGGAATCCCACCTCACGTAAGGTGATTTCAAGAAAACCCCAGTCCAACCTATCATAAGCCTTCTCCATGTCCACTTTAACAGCAATATACCCTTTCCTTCCCGGTCTGGATCTCATAAAGTGAATGGCTTCTTATACAATAATTATATTGTCACAACTCGATCGAGATGTGATGAAGTTGCTCTGCTCCTGACCAACCAGGTCGTTCATGAAAGGTCTTAATTTGTTAGCTAAGAGCTTTGTCATCACCTTAAAGCTAACATTGAACAGAGAGATTAGCCTTATGTCTTTCAGGGTAGTTGGGTTCTCACTTTTGGGAATGAGAACGATGTTTGTCTGATTAACAGCCCTAATAGAAGACGGATCCAAGAAAGCCAGCTTAACCAGGTCACAAATCTTAAATCCCACTATCTCCCATTGGGTTTGGAAAAAGTGAGATTGAATTCCATCAGGGCCAGGACCTTTAAAGGCACCTATAGAGAAGGTTGCATTCTTTATCTCAATGTCGCTCACTGCTTTATGAAGGGATCGGAGATGTGAGTCCTGAAGACGCGGGAAATCATTTGACCAGTTTGAGGTAGAAGGAACGCTTAGATATTTGGTATACAGGTCTTGATAGTAGCGGCTTACCATTGCCTTCAACTGGTCCTAGTCATGGAAGTATCTTGTGTTCTGATCACCCCATCGAAGCCAATTGCATTTAGACTTTTGGAACCAAATTAGCTCTTCTTACATCATCACCTTGTTGTACTCTTCCCAGAGCCTTCGTTCTAGCCGATAAAGCCCATTGGAGACCCCATTCCGCTTACTGGCTTTAATCCCCTTAAGTCTTTTAATAATCTCTTGCTTTTTCTTTGAGATGCTTCCAACCGAGGAGTTGTTCCAACTTGTAGCGTGTTCCCGAAAACTCGTAAGCCCATCAAGCCAATCCCTATCACTCCACGCGTTATCTACAATCTTTTGGACAATCTTTCAGTTTTCATCTAGTCAGAGGCCTCATTCACACAGCCCACCCCAAAACACCCACACCCACACCCACACCCACACCCACACCCACACGTAACTCCACAGCCCTAACCTCCAACTTCCTTTGATGATTACATTAATTTACTCCAAAAAGGTCAAACACTACTTGATGTCCAGCAATGAACATGGTGGGATCTATTCCTCCTCAATAGTCATTCCCTCATTTTTCTGGTGCATATTCATGGGCCTACTAACTTTTTCAACCCAATCAATTAAATCCACTCGTTTCAAATCCACACATGTAAACCTAAAGCAATCCAATTTGTCAACCCCCAGATTTCTTATACCAAAAAGAGACTATCTGCATAAATTTCAACAGATTCCTTACTTGCACGTCATGAACTGACGAGCAAGCAAATAGTGTATATACAAGGATATGAGTGTTAGAATCTGGAAATTGAAGTAGAAATAGGAGAAAAATGAAGAGAGAGTAGAGAAAGAATAAAGACGAAGATGAACCCTACAACCAGAAGATTCTATGAATATGGAGTCAGAAGAGGAAGGACGAGGGAAGAGTAGAATCTGAATTCTAGGAAAACAGAAGATAATTATCTGAACAGTAACTCCATTAATTCATAAGTAATGTATGGTATTCATAGTGTAATACTCTAACTTCTAACATAAAACATAAAACAAATATAATAATATCTAATTGCGGCGTCTCTTCCCAGAATAGACTAATAAAGGGCGCTGGCTCCTATCACTGAGTAAGCAGAACATGGAACATTGAAACCTCGCATTTCCAAGGTCAGAACTACAAATCATGGAATATTGTTAATATAATTCAACAAAAGGGTATCATCCATAAGCTTTTAATCAAGCAATTATACAATAATTATTTGATTTGCACAGAAATTACAAGCCACACCGATGAGGCTCTGAGACGACTTTAGACTTAGACCCTAACACGAAGCAGTAGTTATAGACTTAATAGTCATATCTCCATAATCCCAATGCCACAAACTCACCATACAAGTCTTATTTATCCTTATCCTATACACACACATGCTGCATTTGCATATTCAAACTTCACGTAACGGAAGCACAGTAGAAACTGAACAAACAGAAGAAAAAACCAGCTCACACTCTGATGAATTTACAAACACAGATTATTAGTTCAGAGGGGGTTTATGGCGAGCATTCGAGATGGAGTTAGAAGGTGATATGAGGCAGAAGGCTTCATAAAAGCACAGCCTTGACGGATTTGATCTGCATCAGCAGTTTCTTGGTCCATTTCCATGAGCACGTTAAGGAATATATGAACTTCACAGGGAAGGATTAAGGGGCCTTGGCTGTTATATCCATACTCTGATTCTGCTTCTTCCAGCAAGATCTTGAAGAGAGGGTGGTTGGCAAACTCTGTTTTGATCACAAACCTCTTCCTCTGAGGCCCCACGTAGACGGAGAAGCAACCTTCTGGAGCAACCTCGCGGGATTTCTTGTTCTTCTTCTTCCATGGCTTTTCTTCGAACACCTTGAGGTCAAGGTTAGGCAAGGATTTGCTTCTGGCTCTCAGACCCACTGTTTCAATTTCCTTGTAGGGTTTGTTTTTGCCGATGGACTTGCATCGCTCCCATGTCTTGATGATCAGACCTTTCTTCTCTTTTCCTTTTTTCGATTCCATTCTTGGGAATAAAAGGAATCTGTATGTATATATGTGTGTGTGCTTTTATGCAGAGAAAATTAATACAGAAACCAAAGGGGATGAGAGATATCAAAATCCCAGCTTAAGAGAGATAAAAGAGACGGATGAAGAAAAAGAAGGGAAAGAATTGAAAGGGTTCGTGTCAACCCCTGTCGTATACTAAACGAAACATAACTTTAGCACTGGGTCTCATTCTATTGTTCATATCTGCAGAAAGCGGGAAGTCAAGTGAAATCATATGAAGACGACATTTGGGAGGAGAGATCTGAGGTTGATCAAAGACGATATGGTGAATCCGAAATAGACGATGAAGAGGCAGAGAATGATTAAGAGATTAACAAAGAAGAAGATAAAAAAGAAATCGTCTGGAACAAATTTGTCTGAAACACTAGAGTTAGAGAATGGGTTGGAGAGTGCAGCGACCTAGAAGTTTATATATATATATATATATATATATAATCAGAGAAGGGAGATCGCCACTTGAATTATAGTATAAAACCATACACTGTTCGACCACCTCACCATTTGTCAACACCATAATTTCTCGCCTCTAATTATTATACGATTTTCCGCCATTTTCATTCTGCCCCAGTTTCTCTGTACTACACCGCTTTATTTTTTGTTTGGCAAAATTAATTTTTTGTGTGCTGATAATATTGGCTCGGTTGACTTAAATATAATTTAGTATTGAGTATTGGAAATATTTGGTAACGAATTTATTTATTAGAGTACCCAACACAATTAATTTTGTAAGGACATAAATTTAGCAATAATCAATTAATAATTATTCATATTTAGCAGCACAGCTAACACTCTTTAACACCGTTAATTATCTGCTATATTTTTGGGTTTAAAGCTTCATTTTGCGATTATTTATATTGTTAAAACTATTTTTTTTACTTAACTTCCTTCATGAAAGTTAGTTTAAATAATTTTTTCTTTCTATTGGTAATAAAAAAATAATCTTTTTTATTTAACATGAAAGTTGGTTTAAATAATTTTTTCTAATGGCAACAAAACTACTCCTTTTTATTTAAATATTTTAAAATAAAAGAAAGGAAAAAGGTTAATCAGAAAGGATTAAGAAAGAAAGAAAAAATTTAAGCGAAAATAGTAGTTTTTATTATCATTATGAATATAAAATTATTTGGAGTAACTTTCATGGAGGAAGTTAAGCAAAAAAGAAGTAGTTTTGATTAACTAAATAATCTCAAAACGAAATCCAAGACCCTAAAAATAGTAAGAGTTAACATTGTTGTTGAATTTGCACTTTCATTAATTATTATTGCTAAATTTACACTCTTAAAAAGTTAATTGTGCTGAATACTTATTACCAATAACTTTATTACTAAATTTGCAGCCATACCCTTCAATATTTAAAGTTTTAATTTATCTGTAACTTAATTTATAAACTTTCACCCAATGCACAGTTCAATAATTTGAAATATGAATGGTTTATATGCTAAAATATTATACAATTAAAGCTATAAGAATATAATTGCAGATAATTAAACTTTAGATACTGATTTTTAAATGAATTAAAATTATGATATTTGACATGCATCAAATTAAAATTTAAAGAATGAATTACAGCCAAATCAAACCTATTGACTATTGGTACTAAGAAAATATGTTTCTCTTTTTCTTTTTTTCCATCCTCATCTTTGTTCCTTTTTATACTCAACATAATTAATCGTCAACATTAATTCTAAAATATAAAATTTATTGACAACGATGCAAACATGTGGGTTTTAAGATTTAGTAATATTTATTTTCGTCGGTTGGCTGAGAATTAATTATGACAAAAAAACAGTTTTCTTTATACGTAAAACTCAAATTTTAAATCTTTCTTGAGAACAAGCACCCCCAACTATATTTAAACAACATTTTTTATATAACTATACAATACGAATTATTATTGACTCAAATACAAGTATTATTAGGCTCTATTAAAATAATTCTCCCAACTTCCATCCACAAAGTTTGAACATTCAAACCTTTTCAAGGGAAACAATATTTATATTATTTCCTTCAACTTTCTCCATGTATTTCACATTTTGCAAAAGCAAGAAAATGATAAATTGCAATGTAATTATTTCGTTTCTATTAAAAAATGAATTTAAATGAGGGTACCATAATTGATCTATTTTTAGTTGCTTCCTCTCTCGATCCTTTTCCTCTGTTAAGCCATAAAGTCAATCACACCCCTAAACTCCTTCCAGCTTTGTTTTTAAAATTCTGTCAATTTATCTCTTCATGTTTGGTAGAGTTTAAATGTTACAGAAAATATGAGTGAAATATTTAACATAATTATAAGTTGACAAAATGACATTCAAAAACCTTTAAAATATAGATAAATTAATCAGGCTGATTAATATAAAATCCCAAATCAGATCTAGTAAATCAATTAAGGATATTGAAACTTGATGTAAATACAATGATACCCTTGAGTTAAAAGGAAAAGGAGTATCTCATTCCTGAGGGGTTATTCTCTTTACCGGTAAAATAAAGTTACAATTTCCTTGGTAAATAATAGTCAATATTAGGAGATTTTCCTTTTCATTTTAACTTAGAACCATTCTTATCTTTTCATAAAATATCAATATCCCTAACTAAGCAACTGGATTTTATATGTGATTAAGCATATTGAACAACCTAAGTTATCCTTTCTATATTTTAAAAGGTTTTTAGTGTCATTTTTATTGTTTTCATAAAATAAGCAAATACATCAAACACAGAAAAAGCAACACAGAGAATATATATATATATGTGCGCGCATTATTATTAAAAATATAGGGAAATGATATAAAAGGAACTTGGAAAATGTGAAAGGACAGAAAGGTGATTCAAAATTCAGAAACCTCACAGTGGGTATTAGTACCTCAAGTGCTTGTATGAAATTACAATGAAATAATAAAAATGTCCCAAACCAAAAAAGATTATATAAACCCTTTAGCCACCGGTGGGTTGACCGCCTGCTAGTAGTGCCGGTAAAGCAGGTTGGCCCACGCGGGTTGGCAGGCTGGGGGGCCAGCCCTCCAACAACCTGCGCCAGCCCACAGTCCGCCATGGCCTGCAAACCCGCTAAAAAATACTTTTTTTAAAAAAATAAATTTATTTTTTTACCTAGTTTTTCCTATAAGATTGCATAATTACATGATTCTCTTTCTAATCATATCAATAAGTGTTCAATAATTTCTTAAAAACAGAATTTAATATTACCTTCTTCTTTATTAAAAAATATTGGGATGAAAAAAAAGTAAAAAATATGTAATATATTTTTTTTAAAAAAATAAAAATAAAAAACGGGTTAGGCGGGCTAGCCCACCAACCCGCGGGCTCAGCCCGCCTAACCCGCTGCCCAACCCGTTTCCCCCCTCTACCTGCTAGTAGCCTCTAGCTGGAGCTCCAGCAATGGTGGGGCCCACCGGAGCTCCAGAAATATTTTAAATCCAAGTTGTGGGGGTGGGGTTTGAACCCCTAAAAACACTTGTGGCCATTGGGTCACCAATGTTTTTCAATATATATTACAAAGTTAAATATACATACATTAGTGAGATCTCGTTGCAAAATTTTACTAAGTATGGATTGGAATTTACAAACTTCATGCTTAGGATAACCAAGTTCGTATTAGGTTTTACCAAGTCATTTTTTTTATTTTGACTGATCCTCTTACAAAATTTTACCGAATCTGGATTGGAATTTACCAACTTCGTATTAAGGATTACCAAGTTCGTATTGGAGTTTACCAAGTGTTGATGTATATCATCCAACACTCTAAATTATTTTTCATATGCATCCAGTGTCAAAAAGTATTTTGTAGTGCATGTGGCACTTTGATGTCTTTTCATATGCGTTCAGCATCTCGAATTACACCATTAGAAAATTATAGTTTAGCGAGAAAAATTAGTGACGACTTTAAAATTCCTCTGTAAATAGCCCAATTAGCGAGGAATAATAAATTCCTCTCTAATTTCCAAATTATCGAGGAAAATTAGCGACGACTTGGATATTCCTCTAAATTGCCCAATTAGCGAGGAATTTAGCGATGAATATTAAATTCCTCTCTAATTTTTCAAATTACCGAGGACTTGTATATTCCTCTCTAAATTTTTCAATTAGCGAGGAATTTAACAAGGAATACTAAATTCCTCTCTAATTTTCATTTACCCCCAAAATTTTCACTTAAAAAGTTTATTTCCCTCCAATGCGTAAACAAGCTAGCTATACATTTCTAGGTTTTATCATTCAAATGCCTCCTCAGTGCTCACCCTAGGACCTTCCAAATCTTCCTTGCCTCACCGTTGTTCTCCATTCGCTCATCCTAGTTCATGCTGCAAACATTCGTCCTGCATCCCTGCCGATAAGAAAGTTCTCCTCCAGCTTAAGCAAAATCTCAGCAATCCCTACCTGCTGGCCTCCTGGAACCCCGACACTAATTGCTACGACTGGTACACCGTCACCTGCGATCCTAAGACCCACTACATCATCTCCCTCACCATTCTTGATTCCACCTCCCGCTCTAATTTCTCCGCTCAAATCCCACCTCCCGATTCGGTTCCCAGCTTCCTCGCCCAGCTCAGGAACCTCAACTTCCTGGACCTATCCTTCAACAATCTTTCCGGCACAATCCTATCGTCTCTCCCAATTGCCCAACCTCACCGCCTTTCACCTGGACCGCAATCACCTTACAGGTTTCATCCCCGAGTCCTTTGGTTACTTCAAGCGCGGCCCTGATATTTATCTCTCCCACAACAATCTGTCCAGTCAGATCCCCAACTCTTTCATCAACCTGAACTTGATGACCATAGATTTATCGCGGAACAAGCTGGAAGATGGAGCTTTGTTCATTGAAAGATGGAGCTAGTTCCAGTTTGTCTTGTTTCTTTATTTGATAAGTTTCTTTTATAAGGTATCCCTTTTAGCTTATGTTTTTCCTATTTGTGATTTTCACTCTGTTTTGTTGAATATGTGTCATGTTAAACCTGATAATGGTTTAGAATCTTTGTGGAATTGGGTTAGGCTTTATCACTACATTTTATAGCCAAAGAAATTAAGGGGATGCATTGAGGTAATTGAATTATTAAACCATGTTTGTCATCTTCCAAAGTTTCGTTTCGCATAAACACTTTTCCCTGGACTTGAATTTAACAGTGAAGAAAAAAACTGAGATTTGGTACCTTAGAAGGAAACGTATAGGGTGTAAAATAATCCATATGAAGTAGTTCAAGGGGCCTTTTTGATGAAAGCTCAGATTTTGATTTAAAAGATGATTTGGTTTGTTTTCCCAACTGACAAGCATCACACACCAAATCATTTTTGAATTTGAGTTTTAGAAGCCCTTGAACTAATTCATTCTTGATTAATTTGTCAAGTTGATGCATGTTTTCATGAGCCAATCATTTATACCACAATTGAGTTTCATCAGCTTGACTAATTAAACATGAATTTGAAAAATTCTTTTCTAATTCAATAGTGTAACAGTTACCATCTCTAGGGGCCCTGAGTTGAATGTTCAGCTTCTTTTTATCAATGGGAAAATCTTTCTTGTTGATGATGAAACATTCTTCAGAGTCAAATATCACCCAATTGCCTCTGTCTGTACTTTGACTAACACTGAGGAGATTATGACAGAGACCTT
This sequence comes from Vachellia pachyceras, assembly GCA_025593235.1. NCBI lineage: Eukaryota > Viridiplantae > Streptophyta > Magnoliopsida > Fabales > Fabaceae > Vachellia > Vachellia pachyceras. Next base: position 3,479 of record JANTPZ010144796.1, on the reverse strand, counting down.
CTACATGATATACGTCTTTTACAGAAGCTCCATTTGAATTAGCAATTTCTCTAACTCCTGTAATCTTCCCTGACTGATTTCCTCCAAAGCTTACTTTGCCTCCATCTTTGGCTTTCAGGCTAATGAATCTGCTCTTGTCACCTGTCATGTGTCTTGAGCATCCACTATCAATATACCATTTGTTTATTTTGGATGCTTTAAGACATACCTGCAAGAAAATCATTTCGTTGCTTTAGGTACCCAAGTTTTGTTGGGTCCTCTGATGTTAGTGTTTGGTGCCTTTGAAACATAAGTTCCTTTTGGTACCCATTTATAAGTACCTAATGCTTTGTTTTTCTTGAAGAAACAATTTCTAGTTCGATGACCTTTTCTATTACAGTAGCTGCAAAATGCAAAGGGTTCTGAGGAATGAACTGACTTTTGAAAATAATTCAAATAACTTTTGTTGCCATGCTTTTTCTTCCCTTTTTGAAAATCATTCTGAGGAGTGTATCCTATACCACTTTTATGATTTGTAACTTTTTGATTTTTCAAAATTACTTGAAGCATCTCACTGCCTTGAGTAAATTTCTGAAGGGTTTTGGATAACTTCTCATTTTCATTTTTCAAATCATTGCATTTTGAGCAAGTATTTATGGCAACAGGTTTTTCAGTTGGTTTTTCAAGTTCTTTGACTCTTTTTCTCAGAAAAGACAATTCTTTAGCAAACTTAAGTAATTCAATATGCATTTCATCATATTCCTGACGTAACT
>JANTPZ010144794.1:18079-31796 GCA_025593235.1 Vachellia pachyceras | reverse complement strand
AGAAGAAATCAAAGGTACTTTTTTGCATTGATAAGATGATATTATATGTTATACAAATTACTTGTTAAATTATGTTATGATATACTAATATACATTTGATTTATTTTTTATTAGGTGTTGTCGGAACAAGAAGAAATCATCTTGAAGATCTGATTTTTTTAGTGGGTGTGCTTTATGTTTGCTTTATGGATAGGCATTTCATGTTTTGTTGTACTCAATGGATGTATGTTTGTTGTATTATTGGGTTGTGCTTTGTTGTTAGCATTTCATGTTGAAGAATATTTATTTCATGTTGAACGATATATTGGCCTTGATATTCTTGTCTTAAAGATTTTTCCTTGTCTCTTCGTTTTTGTGTGTGCATTAAGGAAGGTCAAGGTGGGCAGTAACCAGTAAGTTTTGGTAGGTTTCATTGGGTAGCATATTTCTGGTTCTAACAGGAAGGTTTTGGTAGCTTCAAGAAGGTTTATATTCTCTACATACAGTTTTTGTTTATAGCTGCTTGATAAGTGTATAAAGAGCAGCTGAAATCTGGTTGGAGGGAGTGCAACTTGAAAAATCTGGTTTATATTCTCTACATACAATTTTTGTTTCACCTTGAAGAATCTGGTTGGAGGGAGTGCAACTTCTGCAAAAAGGTAAGCAGATAAGTCTTTTGTTTATCTTTTGCTTAGTTTCTTTCTTCTTTTATTTTTAAAATTCTATTCAAGCCTCCTCTTTATGAATTGATTTGGCACTTTGGCAACCTATTCACTGCGGATGTATAGTATCTAAATCTTTGTTCGAGTACCTTGATTTTGGTGATATATGCTGTATTAGCTGTGTAAACTCTCCCCAACTTCATTTTGTGTGTATAGGCTGCCATATATGTGTGTATACATGTTCGAATATATGTTGTATTTGGCACTTCTACAATATATGTGTATTAATTAATACTACTTTACTTTGGCTTGAGCTGTCAGCAAAATTTGGTTTAAGAGGCCTGTATGCAGGCCACAGGCTAGGCCAAACCTATAACAGGCTCAGACTCAGGCCAAAAAATGGCCTGTATACAAGCCATGCCAGGCCAGAGTCCACCAAAGCAGGCTAGGCCTGTGTGGGGTGGAGCCTGGCCTGGCCTGACCTGACCTGTTTCCACCCCTAATAACCAACTGATCTAAAATTTAAGTGCATTGTATATGTATTTTAGACCAAAATATATTAAAAGAGTTATGTTTTTGTAGAGCATTTGTTTTTTTTCAATCAACTCATAGTTAAACAAACTCTTGAATTTTCAATTGCACAACCGTGACAACCATGAATACTTTGTCTATTGAAATATTAGTTAAATTTTAAACCTCATTGTCAAACAATCTCTACTAATATTGGAATTAAAATTGTTAAAAAATTGTCTGATAAGGGTTGAGCTGGATTTGATCCATTACACTGATAACTGGTCTAGGTATCGCTAACTTTTTTTTTATTTTTTCTATTGAAAGCTGACAATTAAACATGATAAGGCCTCTTAAGTTTACATTTGGTCAAAGTATACATTTGATCATTTAAATTTACAATAAATTTTATTTTATTTCCTTAAATTTAAATAGTACACTTTTAAGCATATTTTGACATCGTTTAATTACAAAATCACCGTTTAAATTCGATGAGTCAACATTTTTCGTTAAATAGTACTAACTGTACACTTTTTAAATTTACTAGACTAAAGTAAAACTTTATATAAATTTAAAATGATCGAATATATACTTTACTTTAAAATTTAATTGTGAATTCATAAGAGTCTTCCACGACATCCAAAATGGAAAAATACAAAATAGCAATGTATAAATGACAACTTTTAAAGTGCACCACCGGCAGCCCCATTGCCGGGAAAAGCTTTGCGGTTGTTCATGTAGGTTGACATCTGATCCGGCGTCGGCGGAGGCGGAGAGGCACGCAGAGCAATGATGCGCTCCATGACTTCCCTGTGGTATTTCTATGAGCACATAAAAAGATTAGATTACAATATTTTCAGTGCATGCATAATAACAAGTAATAGATGGTATAATTATTAAATCGGTGATAAAACCCATGAAAAAAAATAATATATGCTTAAAATCGAAAAAATAATAATAATCATCCACGATAATAATACTAATAAATATTTAAGTCCAAATATATGAGTGTAATAAAAGAAAACTACATCCATCAATATTTCATCGATTTCATTCAAAATTTATAAACTTATTTATTAATGGGTTAAAGGGTAAAAATGATCTGAAAGTTTTTTTCAAATGGTCATTGGGCACCTGAAGTTTTCGAATGGTCAATTCTGTCCAAGGAATTTAAAAAGGTGGACAAAAACTGTTAGGTTTTAATAGAGGGAACTTTCGAAGCAGAATTATTCCCTCGAAAACTTTTTGAGTGTCCAATGTCTATGAGAGAAAACTTCCTGGCAGGTCATTTTTGCCCGCTAATCGTTTATTGATCTATAACATAATTTAAAGCTTTTTTATGAGATGTTTAACTCATTACCTGAACTACAAAATTGCGTCTTTCACAATCCAAGAACATGTTAAAATGAAAATCCACTTGGGAGCGAATTTTATCCCTCACAGTTGAAAAACTAATCTGATCTCTTGATGTGAACCGATCAACTTCGTTGAACCATAGACAAGTGAAGAGGTTGCTAATAGGAATAAGCTCTCTCACAATCACACATCCCTCAGGAACATCTGCAAGATCAACCATCAAGATTTAATAAGACTGAGAAAGTAAAATTAAACAAAAGAAAAAAGAAAAATAAATATTTACCACTTGTGTCTACACTCATTTTGATTTTGATCCCTCAAATTTTATTTTATTTAAAACATTAGTATATATGATGTAATAAAAATATGGATCATTTCGCCACTTGAGGGGTTAAAACAGCTGACTTTAAACTTGAGGAATCAAAACTAAAATGAGAGTAAAATTAAAAGATAAAAGATAATATTAACATTTTCGCCTACCACTTATGATGGGATATTTGTCTTCTGTGTATGGGGTCAACCCCTCGTTCTTATAAAAGTCAATCTGAAAGTCAATAGAGGCATTGTTGTATTTTCCCGCAGCTTTATTTGCCTCAGCTTCAACAAATACATCAAATCGCTTATAATGTCTAGATATTGCAAAAGTTGAATTTTTTCTCCACAAAAACCTGAATGATATAAAGCAGACTCGTTAAGTAATACATTCCAAATCAAGCAATTCTAGGGCAAGATAAAGCAATGGACAACAAATTCTATCTCAAAAAAGTAGACGGGATTAGTTATACGTGCCATACGGTTTTATTTTACTTTCTCAACAACTAAATCTTTAAATAAATGGTTAATAAAAAATGTCACATTCAATCAACTCAATTGAGTGTTTTTTTACATTTATTTATCCCTTTTAAATGACTCCACACTGCTTCACCAACTGTTCTTACTAACGTTTCTTTCAATGACTTTCTTTATATATATACTTGAATTATCTCAAACGATTTACATATATTTTCAATAAACACTACTCTAACTCTTCCAATATAAACAAACATTTTCTAGTCCCTTAGGATATAAACTTGATCCAAGCTTACCAAATCAAGCAATTCTAGGGCAAGATAAAGCAATGGACAACAAATTATATCTCACCGGACGGGATTAGTTATATGAACCATACAACATTATTTTATGTCTCTCAACAACTAAGTCTTTACATAAATCATTAATCAAAATGTCACACTTAATAACTCGATTAAGAATTTTTTTGCCTTTCTTTGTCCTCTTTTCATACGACTACTATATACTATTTGATCAATCATCCTCACCGATGTTTCTTCCAATGGCCTTCTTTATATATTCGAATCATCTTAAATGATTTACATCTATTTTCTCTTCAATAGATTTACAATGAGGTCCCAATAAGAAGAATTAATGAACATAAGATCTCAAAAATTGGCAAAATTACCATTCAGTCCCAACAAGATTAGCAAAATTACTATCAGATCCCAAGCTACTGAGGTTGTTAATACACAGCTTCAAAGGTTGTTAATAAAGCTTCTAAAGTATGATAAACTCTTGAGACTTTTTTATTATTAATTCCTCAGCAGTTGTTATTAACGATCTCACTAGGTGTCATTAACAACCTTAGTAGATATATATACATGCATACATCTAAGTGTGTGATCAAAAGAAAGTTGAATGAAAATTAAAACTAAAATACGCAAATATCTAGTTAAGCATGGATATATGTAAATCTAAATAGAGACATTGAAATGTACCTTTCGAGAATTTGATATGGATCAACATTAAGCTCGAGCTTTCCATCAAGCCATATAGAATAGCGGGCATTTGGGGTCATTCTATGGATCAGAAGCTTTGGAATCTGTGGGAAAAAAGGTATAAAATGGTTACCCAGAAAGATTAAAAAAAGAAAGATCTACGCAAACAGGAAAAACGAACAAGTTCTCAACTAAAATCTATGTTTATTTCTGAGTCCACGGTTGAGATTTAATTTTTTTAAAAGATTTGTTGCGTTTTCTTAAAAAAATATTTTTCTGTATATAGAATATAAAATAAAGACAGTCTCTTAACCATTATTTTTTTAAAAAATATTTTTTTTATTTAAGAAATCATCTTTTGAAAAGGTAAAATTAGGGTAATTTACATCATATCTGAAAGGTCTAAATCTGATTAACTCTATGTACTAAAAATTAATAACGCTTAGTAAGAAAACCGGCTTCCTTGTTATTCATTGTCATTGGGAGAGCTATCCCTGGTCAATTGGATTCATCAAAGCTTGAATCTAAATATAGTCATATTGAAGAAAAAATCTATAATCTCAGTCAATAAAGAAATGATAAAATCATCATAATGATTAGATCACGTAAAAGCATCTGGCCAAATATTAGATTCTAGTTCTACTACTACTAATCTGAGAGCTTCTTTTTCCTCCATATACATTGAAGGCTTATAATCAGAATATATACCTCATCCAATCTAAGACTAAAGAAAAAAACCATTGTCAGATATGAAGAAACAAATCAGATCATAAGGAAAGATATGAAATATTTGAAGAAACTGAACCAAGTTTTTTTTCCTTTGAAGTTTATGCAAATTTATAAACTCTGACCTTCCCTGTACGTCTACCATCAATGTAAGGAGGATTACGAGTAACAATAACTCTCCATACTCCAATTTTCTTGCTGCTATCCATCCTCTCAGTATCTATCAGATGTTTCTCAGTTATTTCATCAACAAACATAAGGAAGCACACTGTCTTCTTCGAATATTCACTTATATTTACCGGCTCGTTTATCTCATCGAAATTCCCTGAAAGAACCCATTTTAAAAAATATATAATCATAAGTAAACTTTTTATTAAATGCCTAAACATGTAAAGGAAAAACACAATGAATACTAGCATCATATGAAGATGCAGACCAAATATGCAAGATGAAACAACCACGCCTGTGCATTGATCCATATACTCAAGATCATCCTCGCTCATGTCGTACCCGGTGTTGCGGCCAGGTTTGGTCCCACGAACAAATCTTATTAACAAAACAGATGTGAGCAGTGAGCATACGTAGAGGACAGATACGTCCCATGACCGGATGATATTAGAGAACGGTTAATCAAAACAGGCACTAATTTCGGTTGAAGTATCGAGAAAAAACTGAGACTGTGAAACATACCCGCAGTGAATATTCATTGACGGTTGAATGGTTTGAGAATAATTTCTTTGCTTCAAAGTAGGATATCCACCAAAGTCAGAGCCGCCAAATTCGCCGTCTCTGCTCGGAATCTCCTCGTGGATGAAGGTTAAATTCTGAAGGACAGGTGAAGGTGATGGGAACTTTGGCATCAGAGCTATGGCTTCTTCCACAGGCAAGTAACATACCGGGCATGCTGAAACATAAACAAGACAAAACATTCAGAGAAACAAACACTGGTACTCAGACCAATCAATTTTGGGTCTAAGAGAACAGACTAGTTCAAATCCCTGCTAAGGGATGTGTCTGACAGTACTGCCTTGTACGTGGTTACTTCTAATAGGAGGTCAGAAAAAAAAAAACTCTAGTACTTGGGATGAATTTTTAAGTACTACACGAAATAATTCAAGACAACTTACGCCGAGGTCCCGTGCGTTTTTTATCGGCCGGCGGGGGAGGCAGCACGAAGTTATTACAAGGATGCCCAGGAGGAAGAGTGTAGCCCAGAAATTGGCTAGGTGGAGGAGGAGGCAATGCCAAATTTGAAGTTTTCTTGATAATGCTGTTATCAACATTATGTTTCTCCACATTTTTTCCTTCCAGTTCTGCATCTGAAACAAAGCCACATCTCAAACACGTTACCGTAAGCAACATCCAGGAACACAAATACAAATAAAAAGATAAACGAAATAGACTGAAATACTTTCTAGACGACGGTGATATCTATTGAATTTCCCCCCTTGGTGTTGCCTTTCTATAAAAATCACATTATATAATGCAGCATGATTACTAAAAACCAAGGAAGAGAAAGGATAAATTGAAAAAAAAAAATGTGAGAACCTTTTCCAACGTTCAAATTCAAGAAGACGATCGCAGCAAAAAGGGCAATGATTAACAGTAAGCTAATATTCTTTCGCACAGCAAGCTTCCAGAATCGCTTGAAGAGCTTCTCTTTCTCCTTCATCATCTTGGAAAGCTTTTGAACTGTTCGAACAATTGAAAGTCTTTTCTGTAACTTTTTATCTGCAGAAACAGAACTTGACTGATGAATACCAAAAAAATCCCCCTTCATTATATCCGAAACACTTCATCTACAGACTCATAAAATCCAACACCTTTTGCAACCCATCCACCCTCACATAAGTATAACCAAAGTTCAACCAGCTAAAATTTAGGATGTCTTCTGCAGAAGTGTAACCTGAGCAGATAAAATGTCTTGCGGGGTTGGAGAGTTTTAACTAAAATATGATTGATTTTGCTGAAAGAAATTTGGGTATATCTATAAAAAATCAGGCGAGAGATGAATCTACGATCTACAAAAAAAAGAAAAAAGAAAAATAGATTTCGTGTGGATGCAGGTATCGAAGGGAATGTTTAGAAAACGCTGAGGGTGGTGTTATCAAATTTTCATGCAACATTTATACGAGGGAATTTAAGAATTTAGGACAACAAAATATATAAAAGGTAATGTCGATAAGGATATCTGTGTCCTGAAATACAATGTAAATTAATACGTTTAATTTATAACAATCTATACATATATATTGAGATTTATTACATTATATCAGCGTCCTGGAAAATCTGTATTTAATCCAATTAGTAATATTGTAAATATATTATAAAAATTAAAATCAGATTAGATCTAGATCAAATATAATATATTAATCTTATTGAATAAAATATAGAGAGATTATATAGTTTAAATCAACTTATATGAGTCTCTATCCTCGTTATTTTAATATTTGCCTCATGGAACATCATTGATGGCCCAGTTTGCGCACAAGGGCAATATGTTTTGCAATTCAAATATTATAGTCTCTCTCAGTACATGTAAGACGTTTGCCAAGTTGCACGCTTTCTCTCTCTTTCCTTGTTTGTATTTCGAACCGAGAATATCAAATTTTAATAATTTTGAAATTAATATTTTAATAATTAAAGTATACATTTGATACTTTAAATTTATATTAAATTTTAATTTTATTCCTAAAATTTAGAAAATACATGCTTAGTCATTTTAGCTTAACACGGTTAGTTTATTTTAATGAAAAAGGTTAACTCATTAAATTTAAATGACGATTCTACCATTAAATACTAATAAAATATGCTTTAATTTTAAATTATTTAATATCATTATTTTATATTTTAAAATTTAATCATATTTTTTATCATGTAACTACAGAATCACAGTTTAAATTTGTTAAATCATTATTTACCGTTAAAAAACTAAAGGTGTTAAGGCAAATAAACTAAAAGTGTACTTTTTAAATTTAAATAAATAATAATTTATTTATTATTGCATGGCTATGGTTCAAAATTATACTTTTTTGGCAAAACTAATAATTCCTAAAAAGTTGTAGTTATAACCGATCTCCTTTGATTCCATTTATAAATCAAAGAGAAAATATTTTTAAATTAAATAAATTAGTTAAGTTATATATTTGTAACAATTTTATGTTAGCTTTCTTAAAATACTCATAATTTTCTTAAAAATATCATCTTTAATCATGTATGCTGAAATTATTAAAGTCACATTATAATATGCAATCAATATATGAATACTTTTGGAGGAACAACTAAAAATTTAGAAGATATAATAAATCTATCTATTATATTTATAGTAAAATACTCTAAACACCCTTTTGTTAGCAGGCTAAATGGTGGAATTTACCGGAGAACCCATCAGGGCCCGATTACTGGTAGAGGTGGAAAAGCGGGTCAACCCGCAAGTTGTAAGAAGGGTGGGCCAGCCCGCTGAAAAATGGGCTGCAATTCTACAAACCGAGCCCACAATTGGTATTTGTCGCTTGATTGATATAAAAAGCAAAAAAGTGGTATTTGTCGTTTTTGTCATTTTGTCATTATATATAATCAAAAGGCGGCACTTCTTTGTTATTAGACCACAATTGATCCTTCCAATTATCTCTTGTTGATGGATTCGTTGCTCAATTGATCCTTCAATTATTGCTCGATTTTAGATGGCATGTGAAAATGAAGATATTGAAGATATGGTGGTTGATGTTACAAGATTAAAAAAGGATATATAGCTCTCAATATTGGATCATATTTTATAGATTTAATGGAAGAGAAAGTTAAAATGGTAATAGACAAATAACTACTCTTACAAAAGCCGCATAGAGGCATATTAAGGAAGAGTTGAAAAGCAAATTTAGGAAGGAATACACATTTAACCAATTTTTCTCTTTTGGGGATGATGAAAGCATATATATATATATATATATATTATTACTATTGCATGTGTAATTTTTTTATTTTTGCTTAATAGAATCTTAGAAAATGATTGGTGGATTGGCTACTATTATATTTATTGTTATTGTAGTTATTTTTTATATTGCCGTAATATTTTATTATTTATTATATTTTTAAACTTTAGTTAACATTAGTCTTTATATTTTTATTTTAATATTTTTATTTTTATAAGTATTTTATTTAAGTTTTTATTATATTGAATTTTATTATTTTTATCATTTGATGGTAAATGACTTGAACTACCTTACCTATTTTTAATTCACAACACCTTTTTAAAATTGAAAACCAAAAATACTTAAAACCAAAAACTAAAAACTAGTTTCAGCTTTTAAAAATTTTGAAACTTAAAACTTAAAACCATTTCGAACGAGACCTTAATTTTTAAGAAATGGTTAATTATTTTTCAAATTCCGGGATGAAAAGTGTTGTAACTACCTAATAAATAGCAAATAAAAATGTTACATAGTTAAATGGTTAGACATCATTTTCTGCTCTTATTTTGAAGTATACAATAAATTAGAATAATTTTCTTCGTAGACATATCATATGAAAAGGGTTTCTTTCTAAATTGGCAAACATTTAGAGTCATTTAGCATTTTTCTTTCCAGAAAAGACTTTCAAGGATACAATAAATTGTCTCTTTCTTTTTTTTATTCAAGCGCTTCATATTTTTCACAAACACATCAATCGTTTTTGGGTAGAACTATCCAGAAAAGACTTTCAAGGATACAATAAATTGTCTTTATTCAAGCGCTTCATATTTTTCACAAACACATATCAATCGTTTTTGGGTAGAACTTATCCATCAACTTTATTGTGCATGTCTATGTTACTGTGATGTATGAAAAATGACAATCAATAAGAAAATGATAAATTTGTTGATTTCTAGAATAGACTAGTGGTTAAAGTATACATTTGATTATTTAAGTTTATATCATATTTTAGCTTGTCCCTTAAGTTTAAAAATGAACTTTTAATCCTCTATTGTTAACGCTATTATTTTCACTTAACAGAAAATCGTGACTAAGCAAATTTAAATGGTGATTATGAAATTAAATGCTAATAAATTATTGTATATTAAACACTCAAGATATAAGCATATTTTAGCATTATTTAATTGCAAAATGATAATTTGATTATCATTTTTCGTTAAGTAAAACTAACCGTGTTAACAGTAAAGGACTAAAAATATATTTTTTAAATTGAAGGGGCAAACTAAAAATTGACATAAACTCAAATGACGAAATGTATACTTTAGCATATATATATATATATATATATATATATTATGTGAAGAGGTGTTTGTATAGTATATTCACATTCTTTTACTACTAAATTCTCTCTTTAATATAAGAATGAGTTGACTAATTTGGAGATATTAAGGAAATTAGATAAATAAATTTTTTCATTAGAAAATATATTACAGCATCTCTCCAAAATATATATACAAATCATTGTATTATATATCAATTTATAAGTTGATTAAATTATTTTAAAGAAAAATAATAAATATAAATCCTTTAAATTAATTTATTATATTTTCCCATAAAAAAAGTATAGAAAGCTTCTATTAAAGTTTTGAGTTCTAATACATTTGCACAATGTTTTAAACTTGAATTGGGCACACATATATGCACTCGCTCCCTATAGATTTTATATTTAAAATAATGTTGACATTTTTATACATTACCACTATTATTATTGTCTATCAATATAAAATATTAATTAAAAAACATTTTTAGAGGGATATATTGTTTTTTTATACATGAAAGAGAGTACTAAGACTCAAAAGAAAGGAAAATTACAGCACATGGGGAAAACATCCCAAACAATCATTTGCACATAAATCCTGCAAATGGTGCGGACACGAGTCATAAGTTCTTGAGACGGAGATGGCTTCCTTAGCCAGAGCATCAGCTAATCTATTGAGCTCCCTCGGGACATATTGGATGATAACATTCCACTCCTTAGCAATGAGGTCTTTGATATCTGCAAATAACAAACCATAGTTATTAGAACCAGACTCTAAATTAATCATATCCACTAGTAACATGGCATCTGATTCGATGATGATTTGTCTGAGAGAGGGATATATTGTTAGCACTACTTATCACTGCATATTCTAATTCCAAGGCCCTTCAATGGTGTTAATATTATACTAGAGAAGGCAAGTTGTTCTTAGTTTTTGTTCCAAGGCAAAAATAAACATTTAAAATAACGCTTAGCATTTAAAATAATTTTTTAAGTAATTTTACACAATTCAAGGTAGGTATGTGAAAGAAATTTTATCTTAACTTTCTTAAAAATACTTTTAAAATTGATTCAAGATGTTTTATAATATGAACGGGATTGAGACTAAGAGTAACAGTAGAAATAAGATTTTAAAACTATGTTTGTTATGTAGTAATATTTATAAGAAACTCTTGCATCAGTTTTATTTTATAATGATTCACAAATTATAAAAACATTATGACATTGTTTTTTTATTAAAAATGGAAGGAAAATCCTAGTATGCAACTCACTATGGGGGTTGAGGGTGTTTTGGTCAGAAAAATTTCTGCCATTGTACGAATTGTAATGCCATGGGACGTTAGATCTTTCAATGTTCGCATATCAAACATGAAAAGTCGGTTTTACCCAGTTCCACGTAACAAACGCGGCCTTTGAAACTTTTTATAAAGTGTCTTCTTCAATCTCTGAGCCGTAATGTGGCAAACAAAGAACGCTGACATTTAAATTTTCATTGTTGATAAAACATTTTCAGAAAATGACCTTGATTTTACTTTTCAAAAATCACAATTATTGTTACAGAAAATCATCAATTTTAATTATATTAACCATGTTAGTGACACTTGAAAGATATAGTGTGTGTTTAGGAAACCGTTGTGAGAAAGGAATTTACAGATTTTAAAAAGAATTACGGAATCCAAGAAGAATTTACGGATTTTGAGATGCTTTTTTATAAATTTCGATATACTTTTTACGGATTTTAAAATCCTTTTTGTATTGGTTTATGTGCACCGTTGGGAGAAAGATTTTCTAGACATGCATATCGTAAGGGATCATACTGAAATCTTGTATAAAATTATATTAACAAAAAATTGAAATTAATTAATTTGGATATGCATATTTTTCAATTCGTGTTAGTATCACTACCTCGGACCCTTAATATAAACCTTGCTTAACTTTTTTAAAAAAGAGTAAGAAAACTAAATAAGCTACTTTAGATTATATATTCTAAAATGTTTATATATATAATTATATTATATATCAATTAAAAGTAAGACAAATTAATTTAAAAAATGATAAATATATTAATTTATTTATCTTCCATAATTTATCTGAAAAAATAAATTGGGCTTATATTAAAAATTGGATGTTATCATTATTCTCTTGAATTCATTGTTGGGTGGGATGGGGACGATTCCTGTTCAACCGTGAAAACATTTAAAATGATTTGAGCTGTGCCTCTCTAATATGATATTGATGTGTACAATAAAGAAGTCTCAAGTTTAAACTTAAAAAACCATAGTTTTCTTGGTGATCTTTTATTAAAAAACCAAGAAACAAAAAATAGGAAGACACCACGATGTATAGAGTTTTGGACTCCCAAATTTGAATCCCACATCCTCTTATTGTACAAGTAGTTAGTGTTTACATATTACAATATCATATATACAGAACTCAGTACTCTTATATTTATTTTATTACACGTACAAATCGATCAATACTCTATGCAAAATCATCACAAATGATCGTTCAACACGATTATATACTCTATCAACAATCAAATATTTCGATATATATGATGAAGAGTCAAATATATAAATGATATTTAAGTTGACAATTCATTATGCCTCAAAGAAACATGCTAGACTGCTAGTAATTAAGTCACAATCAAGATTTAGTGAAGAATATTTGAACAAAAACATATATCATAAAGTGAAGATTAAAAACCCAGCTTTGTTCAAACCTCTTGGAATAATAACGAAGCATCTTAATTATATAAAGTCTAAAAGTCAACTTTGGTAATCACCTCGCATGTGAAGGTTTGTAATCCTAGGGAGCTGCCATGTTACGAACGTAAATGGACAATGGCAAATTCCAAGATCTGCCTAATCTGGAAATACATTCCGCGATGCAATAAAGATAATGCTGTTATAGGTCCAGCAGTACAAGCACAATGTGCAATACAAATATGTCAGAACGCACTAGAAGAAAGAGAATACAGAAACGGAAGATTTATCCCAAAGGGTCCAGTAGAGAATCAGAGGATCAGAGAGGGAGAGGGAGAGAGAGAGAATGCATAACAGAATCCACACCCTTTCCATCTCACGCACACCCATTTATCCCCTCAGCTTCCAAGTGGCTCTCCTATCACTTCTGCCCCATTCCTTGTATGGTCGTAACATGCCACTAGTGCGTGACATGATGCTAGTCTCCAAGAGAATCGAATGTGAAGCGCTCTCAAACTTGATAGAAGAATGCCTTGTGGAAATGCCTCCATATCTCATGGCAACGATCTGTGGGTAGTTCTTTTAAATTTGTGTTGGAATATGGGCCACCCTTGATGGATTAGGCCCAAGTCCATGGGCTAGGTCAAATGCGTAAACCTAAACCCTAGTGGAAAGTTATAAGAGAGGTGTGTGGCTCCCCAAAGGCGGCAGACATAACGCACAGAGCAAACAAGTTTTCTCTCTTCCCTTTTCTCTTTCAGAGAATCATCTCATCTCCTCTCCT
>JANTPZ010144794.1:0-18059 GCA_025593235.1 Vachellia pachyceras | reverse complement strand
TATTAAATCTGATTTCTAATATATATGTGGGAAACTATAAATATTTTTACTCTCTTCATTTCTATATAGTACTATATAACATTATTTCAAAGTTAGTTGAAATTAGTTAATGGTATTAGAAGTAATCTTTCAAAAATGTGCTCTTATAATTCGTCGTTACTTAATCCCTCTCTTTCTCACTTATTTATCCAAAGATATACATGTCAAACATACTATCGAAAAAAATCATACTAATAAAAAGCAATCTTAATTACTTTTTAGAAAATGACTTAGAACTACAAACATGAAAAACTTTTAAAAGATGACTTATATATAAACAATACAAAGTAAAGTATTACTTCTTCTATTCTTAATATAAAACCATTTTAGTGAAGAAATTAATTTACAAATTGAGTCTTATATTAAAGACAAAAAAAAACATATTTTAATAGCAGTACGCATGTCAGGGCCACGAAATAGAATGACCATATATTGATACGTGTGTGTATTACTACCTTTGATTCTTAGCACTTTAAATGAGATGTTATAGTTAAAGCCAAAGGTAGTATATATAGTATAGAATTCATTTGGTTGCCTGCATGGATGATTGTGACTAGTGACTACATCGTTAAAAACACTTAGCCTAGCATTATACTATCATATTTTTGACATCCTTTTGTTTTCTCCTTGTAATCCTGAAGAAATTTGTATGTATCTAAGTTATAAAGTTACACTAATTCTCTCTTGGAATCCTCGAAATAAGTTGAGTACGGTTTCTCTTCATTGTTGTGCGTACTTGTTTTGCTTTACTAGGAGAAACTGAGAAACCCTGGATTCTAATTAATAATGCAAGAATACATTGCAAGAGAGATAAATGGAAACCATAAATAATTTAATTAAAAGTAGAGGACAAAACCACGTCCCATATATTGCTAATATGGAAACTTAGTTGGACTAGCTAATTTGGATTTGTTTCCTTAAATAAACTTTATTTTCAAACAGGGTAAGTGAGATTCTTTCAATTATGTATTTATAAAATAAATGATTGATTAATTGAAAAATATGTAATGAGACTGGACGTGTCGTTGTTTCTACTTGGGAAAGGCTGTAGAATATGCTAATTCCAAACAATGACATAGAATATGCTAATTCCAAACAATGGCATAGAATATCCTAATTATTGTAGCTGTAGGGATGCGAAATTATAGTGACAAGTTGGCTGGTTTTGTTGTTATTGGCACCCTTCCCAGCTCTACAACCACGCAATTCCAAACACATAGTAGTAATTTTTAATTTTAATTGTGCTTTGTAAATCACTACGTACTTCACTTTCATTGTTCATGTTATTTTAATTTGTCTATCTCAAGACTGAAGACAGTGAGAATTCTTTTTTTTTTTTTTGCCAAAGTAAAGACAATGAGAATTCTAATACACAGTACTCAAACCCTATATGAACAGAAATTAAAGTTCCTAGTCCATACATTTTTTGCTTGGAAACCAAAAAATGAAGATTATATAATACTCCCTTAGATCTTAAATTTAGAAGCTAATTGAGATATTTGTTTTTAATCTTAAACGTAAGATCTCAATTTATTTTATTTTACAGAATTAGAATTCTTATCCCCAAACATCCTATTGATTGTACATGCGTACTAAATATCAGTAAGGATGGTTTTCATTTTAAGTAATCAAGCTTTGTATTTTAGAAAAATCAACACATCCATATTATATATAACTCCTATTGAAAGGATGGGAAGATAATTTAATTGGTTAGCTATTACACTGAGTGGAGTCAATAATGTTAGTAATTTGCTTTGATAGAATCCTAATCCACCTCAGATTAAAAAAAATCCTAATCCACCAAAACGTAAATTCGTCAGATCCATGGCTCACTTCTTTAGATATTACATGCCTTACAATTTATGCCTTATTTTAAAGGCCCGAGGTATTGTGTGTATATCTGTATACAGACTAATTTTAAATCTGTATATAGAAGCTCAGACTCTCAGGGTTGTTAGTTAGAACCAAAGTTAAAGCCAAATTTAGTTATTTCTTTGTTTTTCCCCCTTTATTGGGTCAACCAAGATACACAATCCAACTTCAGACTTTTGATGGTGCCTATATATGTTCACTGGAAATATAATAGAAAATGCTGGTCCTTCTTTGTAATTATTATAATCGATCGATCCGGTTCATCTAAGTTGAACCGGCTTGTATTCTTTAGATATACATAAGTTTTATCGCGTTTTTATCGAAAGTACTCAGCTTGTGATTGTGATGGCCCTGCATGCAATATTCTCTTCATCTTTTTTTATTCCCTTTCCTTTTGACCAACAAATTAAGAAGTTCCATTTCCTTTCCATTTAGATTAACTAGAAAATTCTGAACCCCCAATGTTATAGCGATTTTGTGCTTCCTTTTTCCGTTGTTCATTATTGTTATTGTATGAAGCAAATCAGTTTGAGTTGTTGGAGTTCCAATATAAGGGGAGGATATATAAAGGAATAAATATTTTATTAATTAAAACGCTTAACAGTACACATATAAAAAACTTGACACATAGTTAATGGAAAATAAGTTCTATTTCCCATCTAGTACATTTCATGTACGTTTTTATTCACCATTAACTCCACATATGCTACTAGATTGCATTATCCCCCAGAAGCTTCAACTCATACCCTGAAAAATTGAATACATCAAAGCAAAACATCAGTAGTAAATAAATGACATGAAATGGTGGTAGTTAAAAAAGGGAACATAGGGATGTATTGAAGTGGAAAGGTAAAATTTACTTACTGGGAGTATTCGATGTTGATTTTGCCCTCGTTAGGGTCAGCGATGGCAGAGAAAGCTGGGAAGGAGAGATCGATGGTTCCTCTACATGCCGGAGGAGGGCAGCGATCGACGATCTTGACAGCGACGCTTCCACCCCGGCAAGGGTGGGCTACACCTTGGTTGGTACCACTAGTGCAACTGACCCTATAAACCCTTCCACATGCAGCTCCGTCGTCCCAGATTGAGTCGCTCGCCGCGGCGATCATAAGTCCCTCATCTTTGAATCCATTGCATGCAGATGCTGCGGCAATTAATTAATCACACCAATTAACCACAACTTAAGTTATTAATAATCAATTTATAAAAAATGTGTGTTTGATAAATAGGAGATAGAATACTCACGAACATATTGAGTGTAAAAGGTGGCAGTTCCAGAAGTAGAAGATGCCACTGAGAGGAGGCTTGCGATTATGGCAAGTCCCATTATTAACATTGCTATTTCCATTTTGAAAGCCATATGTTACAACACTTGAATTTTCCAAGTGTGTGAATGTGTTGGTGTGTGAGAGGGATTAGCTAGTAGTCCTCCTTTTATAGAAAAATCTCTCATCATGTAAATTATATTTCAGGTTAATTTTTTTTTTTGGCCCACGAGAGGTGGCCAGATACCATATTGAACAAGAACTTCCCTTGTTGTATCGATACAATATTAAATTGACTCGTCTATCTATGATCATTCAATTTGAAAATAAAATGAGAATAATTAATCAAATGAAATTATGTACAAAGCTAATTTTTGATTTTTTGGCCTTTTACACTCGATCAATACTTGTCTTCTCTTTCTAAATATATTACTACTTGTCCTTAATGTATAACTTAATTAAAGAGTTAATCTTGATCCTAAATGTATGTTTATATCCCATATTTATCAAATTTTTTCCAATAAATTATCTCTATTAGTACTTCTTTAACAATAATCAATTAAGAAAGAAAGCAAAGAAATTGAAAAGGATGATTAAGATATTTTTCGAAAAATATTTATTGATTAATTTCTTTAATCTAATAAAATTAGATTAATACATCTTATCTTACATTAACGAGTAGAGTTGTACATCGAATAATTACTGTAAACTATAGGTATGTGCCATCTGTTTATTATATATATATATATATACATTTATATATATATTGTTCACAAATTATATTTTAAAAATGTCATTAAGTACACTGTCGATCAGTTAGCTTAACTGACATATAAAGAAGATGAAGTGGAAGCTATATTTAGTAGTAGTGTTACTTTTTTTTATATACAAGACATTTTAGGTGAGTTGGGTCATATGGCTCTCCAAAGTTATACCCCCAAGTTCAAAGAGCACTTTTTTTA
Organism: Vachellia pachyceras; assembly: GCA_025593235.1. NCBI lineage: Eukaryota > Viridiplantae > Streptophyta > Magnoliopsida > Fabales > Fabaceae > Vachellia > Vachellia pachyceras. The sequence continues at coordinate 13,921 of JANTPZ010144794.1, read as the reverse complement.
TATATTTACAAATAGTCTACTAATAAGGTCACCACTTTAGCTGTGGAATTTCGACTCATGGCCTTATGGGTTATAAGTAAATTTCTCGCTAGGTAGTGTTAGTTGATATTGGTAGTGTTAATTTTATATACATTGCTCATTAATTGTGTGATTTAAACCCCAATTGATTCTCAAACCTTAACTTTAGATCATCCAAATGATGTTATAACAGGACAAAACTACATTGATAAAACAGCTAAACGACTTCAATTAACTCGTCATTCGAACCCAATAAAATTCGTAGAGATTCTTCCAAATTCCTCCAAAACCTCCATAAATGTACATGTTTGTTCTATGGTTGCTTCATAGAAGATTAGCAAATCATCTGCAAAGAGTAAACATGATACTACAGTATCTCTCCTCCCCATTCGCAACGGTTTCCACCATCTACTACTAACAATATCATCAATGAAATGTGATAATTTTTCCATACCTAGCACGAATAAGTATGGTGATAGGGAATCTCCCTGTATTAATCCTCTTGTAGGTGAAAATCCATCGCTCTTCCCTCCATTCCACATTATCGCCATTTTGGTAGTGCTAATACACTTCATAATCACCTTAAGCACATGATCATCAATCCCAATTTACTTCAATACTTTCTCCATATAACTCCATGACATTCTATTATATGTTTTTTCTAAATCGAATTTAATGGCCATATATCCTTCCTTTCCTTGCATTCTATTCTTTGAGTGGACCATCTCCTTTGCAATCACTATTATTATTATTATCTTATCTTGTATACTTCTCTTTGGGACAATGCCTCCTTTTTCTTTGTCCATTATTGTTATTGTATTAAGGAAGCGAAAGAATTTAAATTTGATGAGTTTGTGTCATGAGAGTCGTAATATATAGGAAAGGATATATAAAAGAATAAATATTTTATTAATTAAAAATGTTAAACAGTACACATGTCCAACACTTGATACATACAGTTCAGGAAAAATTACTACTATTTTCCATCACGTACATTCCATGTACGTTTTATTCACCATTAATTAACTCCACATGCTCCGAGAAAGATATTTATATATTGCATTATCTCCCAGAAGCTTTCATACCCTGAAAATCGAACACATTACACACCAAAGAGGGGAAAAATCATTACGTAGTAAATAAGTGAATGAAATGATAGAAAACAAAATAGCTATAGTAGTGTCCTCACCCCGTCCAGTTTGTAAAATAGGTCTCTTGTAATCACTTCACTGAAGCTAAAAACTAGCTGTTACCTTATTATATATATTTTAAATTGACAACTAAGCATTGATTATTGTCCAAGTAACTTGTAATATTATACACGGTGTCAACAATTGAAGTAGAGTGGGAATTTACTTACTGGGTGTATTCAATGTTGATTTTGCCTTCGTTAGGGTCAGCGGTGGCAGAGAAAGCTTGGAGGAGAGATTGATGGTTCCTCTGCATGCCGGAGGAGGGCAGCGATCGACGATCTTGACGGTGACCATTCCACTGCGGCAAGGGTGAGCCACACCTTGGTTGGTACCACTGGTGCAACTCACCCTATACTTTCTTCCACACGCGGCTCCGTTGTCCCAGACAGAGTTGCTCGCCGCCGCGATCATAATACAATTGTCTTGGAATCCATCACAAGCAGATGCTGCAATCAGTCGCAGTATCATTAATAGTCTCGCAATCTAGCTTAATCCAAATATGATCCTTTATGATTATGGGCCAAAAAATCAAAAGGGGATGGGTACGGGAATGTTATAAGTAGGGCACTAGAAGGCGATAATGTGATAAAAATATGGGATATATATATAGGGCACGAACATATACAGTGTAAAAGGTGGCAGTTCCAGAAGTAGCAGATGCCACTGACACGAGGCTTGCAATAATGGCCATAAGCCCTATTATTACTAACACTGCTTCCCATTCTGACAGCCATTATATATTATTACACTTAATTCTTCCAAGTGTGAATGTTTGTTGTGCAGGAGGGATTGGCTAGTACACATCCTTTTATAGCAAAATCATACAATGTGAATTGTCGAGGCTTCTATTTCCCTTTTAATTTTGCCCCGCGAGAGCCGGGCAGACTCTGTTGAACTGGAAGTCCCTTTTTGTATCGATACAATATTAAATTAACTCTTCTATTATAATGCATTTGTATATAACATAAATAAATGAAATTAGATGCAAAGCCTTTTTTATTTTGTATGAATCAACTGGTATCTGATTGTTCTAGATCCTATTACCGGATATCTAAGCAAACTAATCCGAGTTGCAAAAGTGTTGGCTCGCAATAGTGGCACATCACTACCTTCAATTAATTACTGTGATATATTTCTAGAAATCGAACATGCATGAAACTACTGGTTAAACTTGAACAGCCTCTTGTTAGTTGATTCAAGAGGAATGCAAAGCCTTTCTTTTGCCCTTTTATTTACAATCAATATTTCTCTTCCTTTCTCTAAATGTTTTATATAGAATAATCAGGATATGGCTATAAACTATAGGTATATGTCATTTGTATATTTTGGGTATGGTGTTCACAAATTATGATTAAATAGTATTGCTTGATAATTTTATATTAATGGATATTGGTATTGGAATTTGAACTAGGTTGGGCTTCACATAGAGCCCAAAAACTAATTATCTATTATGTATGGCTCATGAATTCTGTGACTTAAATCCTAATTTATCCTTAAACCCTAGTTCTAGATCACCCAAATCATGTTATAGGACAAAATTATCCTGATCAATCACTTAAACAACTTCCATTAACTTATTTGAACTCAAAACTATAGGCCCCAAATTCAAAAATCACCAAGCCAAAAACATGTTCTATTTTCTCCCACACCCTCAAATTTAGCCCTGAACTCCCGTATGCGGTCCTAATAAGGCGGTATTTTCACTAATTTTATGTTTTTTCCACCTCAATTAAGCTTAATCCTAACCTTAACTTATCCTTAATGCTAACGGTGGGTTCCCTGTAAGTCCTAGAAATGGAAATTAGGATGTTATGGACCACATGTTTTACTATTTTGGTTTTAGAAATTAGGATGTTATGGACCACATGTTTTACTATTTGGTTTAACTTTTGAAAGCTTTAGTATATAAATTAATTAGTATATATGCAAGTAGCCTCGATTGTTACGCACAGAAAAGGCAAAACAATGTCCTGATATAGCATTGTATCACGACTAGGAAATTAATCTGGGAGGCCGGCGTGGTGCCCAATTGAATTCAGAAAATGAAAAACAAACACACACGCACACACTTGTATAGTGCTTATTATGTTATTTTGTTTTACTCTGATAAAAAAGGGATGGGTTCGAATAATTTTTTTTTTGGTCGAAACATAGTTATTTTATTAATAACCAAAAACAGGTTACAATCACCAATAGCCAAAGGCCAAAAAAACACTCATAAAACACCTATCAATAAAACCTATCACACACTTACCAAAAATCAATCACTAACCTACTTACATGCACCAATTCAAAAAAACCAGAAAAAATAGAACCTAATACTATCAGAAACACAAGCGCCTAATCATCCTAATACAATTCCTAAACATTGTCATCTAAGCCTAAGAACATATTGAACACAGGCATATCAGCACCTGTCAATCGCTTAGCACTGCCTCTTATCCTATACCAGTTCTTCCTATCTTCTCTTTTTCCAGGTCCTTGTCCATTCTACTTTGCAAAGGGGTTGGTGGCTGTAAAAGCCATCCTTGCGGTACCAATCCCCTCATTACCATAGTTGCCATATGATCAGCAACATTATTTCCTTCTCTTGCCACGCATGATACACTCCAGTTTTTGTATCCTTCTGAATCAAGCATTTTCCAGCACTGTTGCACAATATCCACGTTTCTCCATTCACAACCCTTTTTCTCCTTGTTCCTCAGCATATGGTAGAGCCCCATGCAGTCAATTTCAACTGTTATCTCCCCTCCCCACCAGATATCACCACATTTGATTGCCTCTAACACTGCCAAACTCTCAACCATGAAAGCTGATTCAGCTCTTATCCGTTTCCCAATCCCTACCAATTATACCAATTGCTCCTTCCTTCTTCCCCTGACAATATGCTGCATCTACGTTCAATTTCACAGTTCCCCATTTTGGCTTCTACCACCTGACACTCCTTTGCTCCAATTCCAGGTTCTGCTTTACTCTCTTTGCTGCACTCTTATAATTCCTAGCCATCGTTACTGCATTAGTAATGCATGTCATTGCATCCACTTCCACTTTCTCAAATACATATTTGCATCTCCCTTTCCATATACCCCAACATACCCCAGCAAATAGTGCAATACTCTCTTCATCTGGTCCTTCATCTTTTTCCAACCACTTGTTCATTCTTTGTACTTCACTGTCATCAATTTTCAGGGATAGTGAGGATCCATACCAGCAGTGCTTGGCCCATGGGCAGAGAAAAATTAAATGCTCAATTGTTTCCTTTTGACTCTTACATAGTGTACACATTGGAGAATCTGTGCATTTCCTCCTGAACAGGTTTTCTTTGGTTGGTAGAGCATTATTCAACATTCTCCACATGAAATTCTTGATCTTGGGGGGACTTGAATTTTCCATACACTTTACCATAGCATCTTTGAGGGGTTGTATGAGGTTCTAAGGTCACATCCTCCATTCCTCTCTTCTCTTTTCATTGCCTCCTTATATCCAACCTTCATTGAGTAGCATCCGTCTATACTGCCTAGCCACACATTGGTGTCCAGGCCTTTGCTATCTGGTATTCTGATATCTTTAATTGCCTTCTTTTCCTCTTCATTTAATACACCTCCCATTCCCTCTAAATCCCATTCACCATCCTTTATCAGCTCATTGACCTTCTTGTTCTTTATCTTCTCTGTCAGCACTTCCTTCAATTTATACCCTTCAATGCTTGGAATCCATTTATTTGCAAACACTCTGATTGATTCCCCATCCCCTATCTTCCAGCACAAGTCTTGACTAATTAGGTCCCTTCCTTCTAAAATGCTCGACCAGCCCCATGAGGCACGCCCCCTTTCTTTGCTTCCACAAATCCTGTATAAATCCCTTTCAAGATTCTGCACCATAAGTCATCCGGATGCTGTATTATTCTCCATGCTGTTTTTGCTAGCAAAGCTTTGTTAAAAGCCTCCATGCTTCTAAATCCCATGCCACCCTCGTCTTTAGCTTTACTCATCATTTTCCATGTTTTCCAATGTATTCTGCCTTCACTTTCTTTCTGCCCCCACCAAAATCTTGAGCACAAGCTTTCTAACTCAACATATACCTTTTTTGGAAACTTAAAACAAGACATAGGAAATACAGGGATTGCATTTGCTACTGCCTTTATTATCACTTCCCTTCCAGCATAAGACAAGAGCTTCTGTTTCCATCCCTGCATTTTCTTTGCCATTCTATCTTTAACAAATCCCAGGGCTTTCGACTTTGAGCATCCCCATAATAGTGGTAGCCCTAGATAGATTCCTGGATCCTTTTCTCCTTTTATTCCCAATACTTCATATACCTCTTGTTTCACCATCTCGCTGGCATTCCTGGAGAAAAAGATATTTGATTTTTCCAAATTAATGTTCTGCCCTGATGCCCTGCAATATATATCTAATACTTCTTTCAGTTTCATGCAATTTCTCCTCTCCCCATTTATGAAAAAAATTGCATCATCCGCAAAGAAACAATGGGATAGCACTGAACATTTGCTTGCCAACTTGATACCCTTTAGCTTCCTTTACTCTATATGCCACGGCATCATTCTTGATAACGCATCTATTGCCATAATAAACAAGTAGGGTGACAATGGATCTCCTTGTCTGATGCCTCTCTCCATTCTCAACTCAGCAATCTTCCTTCCATACATCACTAGGATCAGCTTTGCAGATCTTATGCATTCCATAATCCAGCTTAACCACAACTCCCCAAATCCCATTCTCCTCATGGTTTCTTCTATAAAGTCCCATTCTAATCTGTCATAAGCCTTGTTCCTTGTTCATGTCCACCTTCACAACCATTTCCATCTTCCTTCCTTTTTTCTTCCTTTTTCAGATAATGGAAAGCCTCTTGCGTAATTAGTATGTTATCTTGGATCAATCTTCCAACTACAAAGGCTCTTTGATTTTCAGTGATTTTCAATGATCATCCCCATCATTAGGGGTCTCAATCTGTTTGTCAACACTTTAGATATGATTTTATACACAAAGTTACATAACCCAATTGGTCAAAACTACCCCACCTTCTCTGCAGTCTCCACTTTAGGTATGAGCACTATATTTGTTTCATTCATTGGTTTCAAACCTGTTCCTTGCTGAAAGAATTCCTAAACCATACCAATTATCTCCACACTCACTTCCTCCCAAGCCTTTTGATAAAAATCTCCTGAATATCCATATGGCCCAGGGGCCTTGGTCCCATTTAACTGAAAAGCTGCTCTTCTTATTTCCTCAGCAGTCACCTCCATCTCCAGCAATCTGTTGTCATTCTCTGTTACTGTGCTTTCAACATATCTTAGGGCCTCTTCCATGTTTCTTCTACCACTTGTTAAAAACAACCAATTATAAAATTTGCTGAAAGCCTCACTTATCCCTTCCTCTTCCTCTAACCATTTGCCTTCTTCATTCTTTATTCTCATCACCTTATTCCTATTCCTTCTTTGGACTGTGGTAGCATGAAAGAAGCTTGTATTTCGGTCCCCTTCCTTAAGCTGGCTAACTCTTGATCTTTGTTTCCAATATTTCTCTTCCCTATCCCATGTCTCCTCAATCTCCTTCAACAGTCCTTTAGTTACCTCATACCTTCCTTCATCAAGCTCTCCTTCCCTCCATTTTGCCAGCTCCACAGTGAGTTGTTCAACTCTCCTCCTGGCATTTGGGAATGTGTTCTTTCCCCACCTCAAGAGGACCCTTCTACAGTTGTCTAGCCTTCTAACAACTTCTTGAATTTTTGCCTCACCCACTCTTTCCTCAATCTTCCATCCCTCTCTGACAGTTTCCAGGAACTCTGTACGGTCAGCCCAGAAGCTTTCATACATGAAGTTTCTTTAACCTCTCACCTGCTTATGCTCGCAATGCATCACCAACATATGATGGTTAGAACCTACAGGTTCCATGTGACTAACAGCAGCATTTTGGAAATTTATTAAAAATTCTGTATTTGCCATGGCTCTATCCAATCTCTCCTTCACATGTTCTTTCCCCAGCCTATTGTTACACCATGTAAATCTCACACCCTGGAAGCCCAAGTCTATCAAATGGCAATCTGCCATCATGGCTTGGAAGTTGAGTACCCTCCTTATATCCACAGGTATCCGACCCAACTTTTCTTCATTGGAATACACATCATTAAAGTCGCCAATACAAACCCAAGGCCCCTGGGTTTGAATAATGTTAGATGAAGATAATAACTTTATCAAATGTAATTAAGAGGACAACACGTTCTAATCATGGTCGATGGAAATATTTGTCTTAATGAATTAACACTACTTGCTAATCTGACGATCGAAAATTAACTCTATTTCTAATCATGGGTACTTTAGATTCTTAAATTATATAATTATACATTTGCACATGTCATTATTAATTTATATACATATAAAATGTAGTATAGATATAGAATATCCTAACAAGGGCAAGTACAGAAGCCGTAGGGCTGTGAAATTAACTTTAAGAGGTTGACTGGTTATGTTAGTGTTGGAATATGGGCCACCCTTGATGGATCAGGCCTAAGTCCATGGGCTAGGTCATATGCGTAAACCTAAACCCTAGTGGAAAGTTATAAGAGAGGTGTGTGGCTCCCCAAAGGCGGCAGACATAACGCACAGAGCAAACAAGTTTTCTCTCTTCCCTTTTCTCTTTCAGAGAATCATCTCATCTCCTCTCCTCTTGCCTTCGGTGTATTTACTGTGTATCATATTCGGATCCACTCTTGTGATCCGTCTCCCATGTGGGTATCTGCAGATTCATAATTCGGCATCTCCAGGTACGTCCGAAATCCTTCAGTGGTATCAGAGCTTATAGGAACCTGAGGCATTTATCTTCCGCACAGAGATGAATTATTGTTATTTTAATCATGAAAATTTGAGTATATGATTAAAGTATGTCCATCACTGTAATCTTTTGCTTACCATGCATGCTCTATGGCAATTACTGTTCATGAATTTCTACAAGCATGTTTCATTAAAATATATGTGTATGCATGTCTAATGCTTTCCTGTATAGCATGTCGTTTTGTTTTTCAGTTCAGATTTCAAGCATATATTTGATTTATGTGTATATTTGGTTTGAAATTATATGCCTCTAAACCGAAACGATGAAAATGAAAAACAAAACGGGAAAGCGAACCCGAAAATGTAGAGATAAATTTGGGTCCTCATAAAATATGCGTTTTAGTTTTAGAAAACATATACATAGCGTAGATCTCTTCAAGACGAGAATGTGGAGACTAAGAACACGTAAAACGGAAACCAGCGACGGAGTTACGGAAGAAAAATGATTTACAAGTTCCATCACGTTTTTCAGAAAAGGAGAAAGATTTAGGCTCCAAAGGTGCTCCCATTGCGTAGATCTCGTCGAAACGATGAAATGGACACCTAGAACGCGAAAAGCGGACGTCGGACGGCGAATATATGGCCAAAAAACGCATCGGCAAAGATATGAATAGTAACCATCTGAAAAAAAAGGAAAATAAAAAAAATCGCGTCAGCTAACCATGAACAGTGAGACGGTGTGAACCGGGTCGAAACTGGGTAGGTTAACCCGACCCGAATGGCATTGGGCCAAGGGTAGCCCAATCCGAAAAAAAATAAATAAAAAAATTGGTTTTCGGTCTGGGCCATAGAGGCCCACACCGAAAATTAAAAAAAAAAGGAATTTTCGGATTGGGCCAGAGAGGCCCAATCCCCAAAATAAAAAGGGGTCAACGGATTGGGCCAAGAGAGGCCCAATCCTGCCCAAAAAAAATTTATAATCAATTGGGCCACATTCAGGCCCAAACAAAAAAAATAAAAAAATTACTTTGGGCCACGAGAGACCCAAATTAAAAAAAAAACCCTTAAAGGCCGCGGCGAAGATTCGAACCAGCGACCACTTGAATTCATGTCCCGGAGCTAACCGACTGAGCCAAGCGTCCTTAAGAGAAACTAATCAAAACCAAAAATATTTATATTTTCAAAGGGGATAAGGACACGTGGCGAGTGAGACTACATGGCGAGGTCTTAAGACACGTTAGCTACTTTATCAGAACCACGACGGCGCGTGGAAAATGGCGGTCAGGCGCGTGTCTCCATATGGCGGCGCCAAAGTGGCAAGTGGAATACACGCGCCACGCCCGAGAGTGGGCTTCGTCCCATTTTTCGAATTTTAAGGAATTAATCTTCCTGAGGCGCATGAGGGCGCGTGTAAAGTCCAAATGAGACATGGTTTATTCCTAAAAATCCTAAAATTCAAGAGCTTCGTTTTTATATATAATTTACCTATTTTATAAGACAATCCAGGATCTGTTTTTAATGAAAATCAGTGCTTATTGAATGATTTCTTGAAAATTTTCAAACGAATAATTTCAAATTCATTTTTTTAAGCAATGGAATTAAAAATCTCAGATAGCACTAAAACATTTTCTAAAGGACTAGTGTACATTGAATATGTTAATGAACATATTCATAACAAGGATCATGAACAAGAATTTGAAGAGGATTTTAAGATGAAATTGGTTGAAGAGAATCTTGAGGAAGATTCTCATAGGAACATGAGGAAGACACTGGGGAGGATCCAGAAGGGGTCCTAATCAAAACCTTGAGGAGCGCCTGGTGGAATCTCAAGAGGTGTACTTCGACCTAGGTCCTGAGTACCCGTTCTCATTCAATTCAAAACCTCAAGACTGTTATTAAGAAGTCGATCAGCCCTTCTTCCCACCATGGCATGCAATGAGAACAGCCATATTTAAGAATAAAAAAAACATATATGACATAAGTGGGAGCTATGTTTATAACAAAACTGATAATGAAACTACATAATTCTATGTGAATGTTGTGATGAAGTATCGTACAACATTTAAAGCCACAAGCACAATTATATTAACAACCATGTGGGTTGATGTAGTAAAGACAACTACAAAACTTATGCTGAACAAAAACCAATACTTTAAAAGACTGAGGAAATAAAAGTCGATTATTGTATTGTAAATATCTAAAGACGTATTGTGCTTTATATTTATGTGTTTACACTCTTTGTTTTGTTAATATGTTTATAACATGACTTGGTTTATGGTTATGAATAAATGCATTGTGAAATGTGACATGTTTAGTTCATGTGAATTGTTATGGAATCGCTATTGTTATTCACATGTATGTCATCTTGTAACACTTTTGATAAGTGGGAGCTTTTAGAAAATGAGACTTCTAAAAGTTGATGATTCAAGAAGTACTTATATAAAATTCTTGAAAGAAAATAATGTAGTTACTAGTGTCTGTGTGATGGGAGGTACAAACGTATTCTCCTGATCGCAGATCTAGTGATCAAATTATGTCCTTGTCAAGAGTAATATAAGTATAAGAAATTGTATACTGTGATGTGCTACATAAATGCTAAAAACTCAGCTATATGAGAAAACATTTGTTAATAAAATACCCCGTCACCTCAAACTAGAAAATGGCAACAAAAAGCATAATTGCCGAGTTGAACAAAGGGGATAAGCTGAACGGTGACAACTGGGATATCTGGCACCGGAAAGTGCAGTATATATTGGAAGAACATAGGCCCTTGAGCCATTGACCACCATTTTGGTGGAACATGAAGTTGGGACTTCAACCCAGCGTGAGGGAAACCTGGAGTTATACCAGGTATGGAAAAATGAGAACAATATTGCAAGAGTTACCTTGCTGAGAATAATGCTAAATGACTTGATGTGTCATTTTGAAAAACATCCAATTGCATATGCCATGTGGGCAGCTCTCAGAGATGAGTTTGTTGGAACTTCTACCACTAAGCTTAGGACGCTGACAATCAAGTTTGACACGTATAAGCTTCCGGGTATTACGTCCATGAAGAAGCACATTCGAAACATGTTAAACATGATCAGAGAGCTTCAGGAAGTTGGACTTACAATGACTGATGAGCAACAAGTGCAGGCTGTGATTATATCACTTTCCCTAGTTGGGAATGTATGAAAGTCAACTTAACCCATAACGATAACATCATCACTTTTAATGATGTTGTGAAGCACCTTGAGTTTGAGAATGAACGCTTGGAGTCATATAAGACTTCTGAGCATGCCTATTACACCAAGGATATAGGCATTTCCAATGCCAAGCCCGATTTTAAGAAGGGCAAGAAACTTCGTGGAAAAGGCAGGAAGGATGTCTCTAAATTCAAAAGGGGCGAAAGTAAAGGTTGACCTGAATGAGGTCAAATCCTATGCCTACCAGAAGCTGGGTCACTTTGCGAGGGACTGCCCTGGGCAAAATGACCGTGGAAAGACTCAAACTCAACAGAGCATGTAACAAAGGATCGGGAATCCCTAGTGAACTACCGTCAGTTACCCCATTAATGCGAATGGCTTTATGTTGGCAATAATGCAAGGATCGAGGTTAAAGGCATAGCCACATGCAGACTAGCTCTGCGTGGTGGAAAGACCTTAATCTTGCACGATGTACTTCATACATCGGACATCTGACGGAATATAGTTTCTGTACTATGTCTGTTGAATTACGGGTTTGATGTGAACTTTCATGACAAAAGGTGCTGACATTCTTAGCGACGAAACCTTTTACGGTTTAGCTTTCCTTTAAGGAAAGACCTTTGTTATGGATATTATTGGTGATTTCAACTTACATGACTGTTTCGTTAGTTCTTCCAATATAACAATTGGCATAAATATCTGGCATGCTAGACTATAGCACATAAGTTAGAATCGAATGATCAAACTAGCAAAAGATGGTTTGCTAGGTGAACTCCAAACATGGAGATGGCCTTATGTGAAAATTGTTTAACTGGCAAGGCAACTAGAAAACCTTTCGGTACGGGAATTAGAGTTGAAAATTCCATTGGATTTGTTCCATTCTAAAATATGCGGTCCCATGAGTGTGAGGGCAAGGCACGGAGCTTGGTACTTCATTACCTTTACTGATGACTTTTCACGATATGGTCAAGTATTTGATCTCACATAAGTCTGAAGCACTAGAGAGTTTCAGACAGTCCATGAATGAGATAGAGAATCAAATAGAACGTAAATTAAAGTATTACGTACTGACCGAGGTCGTGAATACTTATCCGATCAGTTTAAACAGCTCTGTGAAGAGAAAGGGATAATTAGACAGCTAACTATCCCTGGCACCCCACAACAAAATGGTGTGTCAGAAAGAAGAAATAGAACTCTTCTAGACATGGTTAGGTCAATGATGGCTCAAGCAAGCTTACCTATTTCATATTGGGGCGATGCTTTGTTAACAGCGGCCTTTATACTTAATCGTGTACCCTCAAGAGCAGTCAGTTCCACACCCTATGAATTGTGGACGAAACGCAAGCCCGATTTAAAAATCTTAAGACCCTGGGGGTCAGCTGCGTACGTTCACGACGATTCCCACAGGCATGGGAAATTGGGTCCAAGAGGAAAGAAATGTATCTTTATAAGGTACTCAAAGGAATCAAAAGGATATGTTTTCATTGGGGAAAATGAAGATGGAACGGTGACTGAAATTGAATCAAGGGATACTGCATTTTTTGGAAAGTGAATTTCCTGGCAGAGGAGAAATAGATCGAACAGTATCTCTTTATGAGAGAGAAGAACAAGGTAGTGCAGATCGATCTAATAATCCCCAGTCGTCTCAATATATCGATCTGAGTGGGAGATCAGAAGGCTCAGAAAGGTCTTTACCGAGACCGAGACAGAAGAAACGAAAGAGACAAGAGGTTTCTACAAAAAGGAGTGATAGGGGAAATGTACTCAAGAGGCACTTCCCAATAGAGGGAGAAGCACTCATGGTTACTCCGGATGGAAATGATGAGCCACGTTCTGTGCAAGAAGCCTTGTTGTGCCCTACCAAAGATGAATGGAAGAAAGCAATGGAAGAAGAGATTGATTCAATGAGAAAGAATCAAGTCTGGGAACTCGTTGATCTACCAAAAGGTTGAAAGGCCATTGGGAACAAGTGGGTTCTCAAGATAAAAAGAAAAGCGGATGGATCAATTGACAAATACAAGGCATGTCTAGTAGCGAAAGGGTACACACAACAGGAAGGTATCAATTAGACGACACCTTCTCACCTGTTATACGCTTTAATTCAATAAGGCTAATTCTGGCAATAGAAATAGTTTAGATCTGGAGTTACATCAAATGGATGTGAAAACTGCATTTCTAAACGGAGACCTGGATGAAGAAATCTATATGGAATAACTAATAGGTTTCATAAGGGAAGGTTCAGAGAGCAAAGTTTGTAAGCTCCGAAGGTCCATTTATGGATTGAAACAATCATCCAGACAGTGGTATTTGAGGTTTCACAAGGTGATAACCTCATATGATTTTAAGATGATTGAAGAAGACCACTGCGTCTACGTTAAGCGGTTCGATGATAACTTTGTGATGTTGTCATTATATGTAGATGATATACTGCTGGCCGGAAATAACCTACCTTCGATCTTAGCCGTTAAGGAATGGCTGTCGTCGAACTTTGAGATGAAAAGCATGGGAGAAGCAGAGTACATACTTGGAGTTAAAATCCAAAGAGATCGTTCAAAGAGAGTTTTATCTCTTTCACAGGAGAATTACATTAAGAAAATTCTCGAGCGATTCAACATGAGTGACTGCAATCCCTTAGACACCCTGGTAGCTACTGGAGTTAGCCTGAATCTTGAAATGTGTCCCAAGACTGAGTCAGCCAAGAAAAGAATGGAAAGAGTTCCCTACGCTAGTGCCGT
>JANTPZ010144790.1:0-63659 GCA_025593235.1 Vachellia pachyceras | reverse complement strand
TATTTATACTTTCTAAACAGTGAAAATTGCAAAAGAAATACATTGTACTTCCTTCAATATAGGTTTAATTTAGAGTTTAGACATTAAATAACTTTAAAGTTAAAAATAGAGAGAAAAAGAAAGATTGCAAAACCTTACACACCATAATGCACTACTTGTGGATTGCAACAAAGACATTGTTAACAAAACCTTATAGCTTATTTTGCATATGTGAAGTGTAATGATTAAAATACTTTATTTTTACTTCATAAACAGTAAAATTCTTAGAAGAAATACATTGCACCTCCCTCAATTATATGTCCAGTGTTTATAATTTAAATCATTTGTAAAATTAAAAAAAAAACATAGCTGGCAAAACACTACTCTTTTGCATATGTATAGTGTAATGATTAAAATAACTTATTTCAACTTCACATACAATGAAATTTGCTAAAGAAATACAATGTATCTCCCTCAATTATAGGTTTATAGTTTAGATTTTAAATAGTTGTAAAGTTAAAAACAGAAACAACATAGTTGTCAAAACCTTGCAGCTTAATTTTCATCTGTGCAATGTAATGATGAAATTCATTAATTTCTACTTCCTAAATAATGAACTTTACATAAGGAATAAAATGTATCTCCCTCAATGATAGGTTTAGATTTTATACTTTAAATAATTGTAAAGTCAAAAAAAGAAAAACCAAAACATAGCTGTAAAAACCTTACAACTCATTTTGCATTTGTGCAATGTAATGATGGCAATAATTTATTTCTACTTCCTAAACAGTGAAATTTGAAGAAAAAATATATTCCTCCTTTTTCGTATACAAAACTGTTTTTCTTCTCTTCCCAACGCCATCATTCAACAATAGTGAAGCATTTGAGTTCCTTATACATTATTACCTTGACTCAATAATTTATTAAATGTTTCTATTGTTGCAAAATTGTGCTTTAGGGGCCAATCATTATACATCAGACATTATTTATTTCAATGTATTTTCTCCATTTAATTATCATAGCTTTTGCATGCTTATTATGATAATTGCATCAATGGAAAAATTATGAATATTGTCTTAAATGTCTTTGATCGGTTATTTATGTGGGAGCAAAGATAAAGTAAGATCAATTTGACTTTGATAAGGTATAAAGATACGAGTCAAAGTCATAGGCACTTGTAAGAGTACAAAGTACTGGATCAACCCGCTATGAGAATGATGTATAGATTAAATCATTAGCTTATCTAATATTAATCAATCACCATGCCCTTTGACCTGAGATCATCATGGATTCCTATATGCGAATCGCTAAGTTTTGACTTAGTCAAAAGTCACCTTTGACCGGGTGATGATAAAGGCTATGATCAACCTTAAGAGATCTTTCATGCAGAGGAAAATGAATGATCACTACTACAAAAAGGTACTTTTTACACCATATTTTTAACCCAATAGGAGCCCTTTCTCGGGGGATGTATATGTGAGGGGAGTAGAAAGTTAGGGCCTACGGCGCCCTATATGGTGAGAGGCACCGTAGGTTTACCCTACGGCGCCCTATAACACTATATAGGGCGTTGTATGTACATTTCTCTTTTAAAAAAATTCTCTTCTATTTTATTAACCCCACTTGATTCAGTTTACAGTTACATTTTATACATCAGATCAAGTCAGACATAATAAACACATATCAAAGTTATAAAAGCAAAAGTCAGTGTGGCGGAGAAACACAAAATTCATCAAGAGTTAGACGTATATATCTACCTAAGCCAAGTCCTTGTTGCAGCGAAACACAAAAGTCATTGTCATTTACTGAGCAAAGATCATTGTACATTTGTGGCAGAGTAACACAATTCATCAATCTAATTAGCCCTATACAAGTCGACATTAAGAGTTAGAAACTATATATATTCACCTTGAAGAAATAAGCATTATTTACAAATGAAGAAGATGTCTGGCCAACAAATCTCGTATCAAATCAATGTCACCAGCCATGTAAGCATCGTCATTATCAAAATCTACAAATTTAAAAACAATTATTAGAATAATTCAAATTCATCTAACTAAACGATTAACTCATCAATATTTGATAGATTACGTATTACCTCTTCTAAATCTCTAGTCAATCCGCTCTGAATGATACTATACATGTAACTGATGACATAATACCCGCACTCAGTATTGCCTGATTGTCGAGGGCATCAAAGATAAAAAAACATATTGTCAAAACGTATAAAGGGATAAAACAACTTTCAATGAAAGAACTTAAAGTCAAAATACTTACTTTTGGATAAGACCACTGTGTGTTTTTATTTCTACCTTCACGTTTACCGCCCATCATTTGGTATGTCTTGAGTGCGCTGCGATTGAATTGACAATAGTTACATATGAAAAAAAACATATTTAAACATCGTTAAAAGAAATAATTTACAAATAGAAAAACTTACGTATCAAAAATGTATTTTTGCTCGGCTCCTACCTTTATGCCAGACAACGGATCAAACCAATACACATTATTCACGAGGGGGCAGACAACACAAAGACTCCAATGATGACTACAACAACACATATAAATGAAAATGAAGTTAGCAAAACAAGTTAATTATTACCAATTAGGCTAAATGTGTTAAAGGGGTAACTACAATTCCATACCTTTCAATTATTGGCGCTAGGTAACACATCCTTTGATTAATGTCTGCTCGTATTCTGCTCCCAACGTAATGCACCCGATGTTCTAGAGAATTGTAACTCTTCGTTGTATTCGCAAGACATAAAACTCCATACAAATCACCTCTAGAAAAGTCGACGCAAATACTGTGCAAGGTCCTATTAAAGAGTTCAATAATAAAGGAAATAGTGAATTATATAAAACCTAAAAAATGATATCATCAATTGAAGATAGGAATATAAAAAACTTAAGAGATTGCAAACTGAAGCCATGCTATATCGAGGTTCTCCAGAGATAGGAATTGTTCCACATCATCCTTATCGATAACGAATTCATACGTTACACCACGACCAACAATCCCATCAACCATCTGCATGGTCACGGGTGTAAATTTTTCTCGTAGCTGCCGCAGCCGTGACAAGGATGGGAATTTTACAGCTTCTTCTGGGTCCTAGTAAAGTAGAGAATACAGATTATAAATATAATGCCGAAAAAAATTAAGTAAGATCATAAGGTGGCTATTACCTCATGAGGTGTTGCAGGTGTAGAAATGAGATTTTTCGGCCAAAGAATGATTGGATTGGCCTAAATGGAGCACCTCTCGATCAGGAATTGGGACATCGGAGCCTTCCTCACCATCTTCAATACGTGTCACCGATACGTGAGACAAGTTATCTGGAATTGGCATAGAATGGTGCGTGGTAGCTTGCCTGTAGAAATAAGCATGGGCAACGGCACGTATTGGCTCATCCAGGTAGAGAGTACAATCCTCTCTAACTTCTTCTGTGGGGAATTAGGGGAAGGGTCACCCAGTACTACTGTCTCAAACGGATGATTGTTATCTTTGCTACTGGGAAATACAGGGGAATCAATATTCTTCAGTTCGTCAATCAGCTTCCTCAATTTCAGGAGAGCTGTGAACTGAGCTCTCATCTCAGCTCCCAACTCAGCCATCATCTCAGATCTCATCTCCTCACGCAGATTTTTCATCATCTGGTTTTGTATCTGGCGTTGAGCGTCAAACTCAGCTCGGAGTGATTGCTCCATCTCAGCTACTCTAGATTGAATCTGAGCTTCAGTAGACTGTTGAGATGGCCGTCCAAAATATTTTCCTAGACCCGTTCCACTCGACTCCCCTCGAACTTGGCCTGGGTAATCTGGCCTTCCAATCGCCGTCCCTAAGATGTGCATCCTCCCACTTTGAGTGAAAGTCCCTTGGCTGGTCTGCTGTGTAAGGTCATCATGCATCGTATAATACGTCATAAGTGAGGTACTAATAAACCCAAGACAAACAATCACATATGATTATTATATATCAGCACTTACAATCCTTCCAGCCATCTCAACAACTGCTTCATTGATGTACTTCCTACCTTTCATCCTCGCTGCTTTCCATTTTTTGTGACGTAAAGGAGAAGCAGGGGCCTGGACAACAACGGTGGGATCTGAGGCGAATGCCTTCTCTAATCTTTGTTGTTCCTCCTCCATCATCTTTTGCTGAAGCTTTCTGTATCCGCCATGAGACAAATAATACGGATAGATGTTTGCAGCACCCTTCTATTTGTTGGCTTCACTTAATTCCTATTAAGGCATAAGAAGGAAATCTTAGTCAGTGATAGAAATAAAATGTAGATGACTGAAGGATGTTACCTGAAATTGTGGGTCTTTCCATGACACCACAAACAGCCTCCAGTCTTCGGGGGACAGAAACGGATATTTCTGACATGGGTCTTCGTCTTTCTTTGACCCCCGAACATAATATTGTGACAGCTTGTTCTTGAAGTCTTTCCACCGTATGCGAACAAGCCCCAGCCAGTGCTTCTTCATTTCCTTAGTGTCTGGAACATCATAGGTTTGCTGCAAAGTACAACATTTTATAATGAAATTTGAACCAATCAAAATGACGACAAAAATGAAGTGGTGTTGAAAGTTACATACCAAAATTTCTTGTCATATCATATCTCGTGTTTCTTATGGAACAGACCGCCATCCAGGGTACAGTATGCTAACTCTGCTCTGTGCCAAATACCCTAAATAGCTGATAAATCGATCTTGCTCATCACCGATAGGATTCATATCGGCATCAAATTCTACATGCAGCTTCTCCTGTCGTTGGTAACGACATGCAGTCAAGGAGGCCATAGTTGTACATCCCCTAACCTTTTTCACAGTCGAATCTGGCACCACTAGTGGGTTTTCATCTACGTGTCCATCACTGTGTGACTCATCAAAATTCGCCATATTTCTGTTAAGAAATCAATGTCAGATATAAATAAATTGCAATCAGCATGAATAAAGTAAACTAAGGTAAACACATATAACACACAATATATTACCTGCAATCCTACTGCCTTAGATGATTTTGAAAGGACCAATTGTTGAAAGAACTACTGATAGCAGAAAGAGACACTCAAAGTTGTACCAATTAATTCAGTTGCTCACAACAACAAATAAGTGTTCGTGCTCCCTCAAATTATTTTTATAACTAACAACAGTCTCATAGATGCATAGAATGTTTTTTAGTAACAAAAACAAGATAAATTGACATAGTCAAAACTGGTCCCATTTATTATCCAAAAAGAATTCCCCATTTCCCATGAAGAAATGAGCATTGGGAAAGCAAATTGAATCTTCTCTAATTACCTATGCATTCAAAAAGAACAGAGAATGGTATTTTTTGCGTTAAGAGTTAATTAAAGAACTCATTATAAATTATGATATATACTAATTTTATGAGGAAGGTTGTGGAATGTGTCTACAGTTTAATGCTCATTATTTACTAATATTAAAAGTATCACTAATGTGCAAATTTTGTATAATAAGCGAAAAATATGCCATTTATTAAGCAAACCAAACGCAGGCAAAAAATGAAAAGGAACAATGGATTTCAAAATTTGCGAAATTTAAATTTGCGTAAAAACCCAACAACGATGATGGCAAGCAAAAACCCAACAAAGCAATGGCGAGCAAAAAACACAATATTTAACATTTATGTAAAAAGCAATGCATGTAAAAAAACATATATCTCTATATATATATACCTCAACAACGGTGATGGCGAGCAGCGGTGAGCGACCGAGGGCGAGCAGCGATGGGAGACCGACGATGCGCGACATTCAGCGATGGCCGAGGGGCGACGACGCGCGACATTCAGCGACTAGCGATGGACGACCAGCGACTAGTGACGTTTAGCGACCACCGACGTTATGCGGATAGGGCGCCAAAAGGGCACCCTATGGCGCCCTATCCTTCAAAGAGCGCCTAATCACTTCTTATAATTATAAAAATGCCACCGCCTTCATTTTTTACTCCCTTTTTTAAAAAAAAAGATGCGAATTTCAGTAGTAAAAACTATCCTCTGTAGTAGTGGATCTTATGTAAAACCTTCCGGTGCAAAAGCCTTGATCATTTTTTCAACGCACTTAGATTCAAGGCTCACATCACAAGTTGCATCAATAATCCCTTGCATGATACTTCTCTATCCATTATACAGGAAGTTCAACATATCCGATCATTTTGAGACATATATAGCAGATCTGTCACCTGCCTGCATGGTCAATGCTCTGAATCAATTTATGTCTCGTCAATTTCTCTCAATGTATGAATGGAATATTCTCCTCTACAAGTACATGAAGTGACATAACACTATTCTCATGGTATCATTCGCTATAGTGATTCCGCCATAAAGGAATTTTTAAGGAAGAATCAAGCAAAAGGAAGTCTCCCACTAGACATGTCAATCTAAGCTGATACAAGTTGGCAAAACATCTTGTCTTTGATTCACTCCTTATCACTTATTCATGCCAGCGTTGTTCCATTAAATGCTTTTCTAATATTTTTCAGTAATTCTTTTTATGTACTCCTACTTCAGAATATAAGTTGAAAAATTGTGAAATGTTATGCTTTTTTTATATAAGGTGAAATTTGATCTTGTCTCATCATTTAATGAGTTTTTTATATCAATTTTATCCGTAATTAATTATATGTCTATCTCATTTCTTTTTTCTTTTTACTTTTTGTTACTCATTCTCTCATCCATTTTTCCACCCATTTTCTCTCCCAATCACTCTCTCCATAAATAAGGGTGTTTTAAGAAATAATTGCATTTTTTACATATTTTTAAATAACATAATGTATTTATTTTCACCTTCTATTCTAAACCAAAGGGAGTATTAATGAATACATGATTTATTTGATACCTGCAAGTTAAGGGATTTGATTTGCTAAAACATTAGAGGAACTTATTCCTAAATCCTTAACTAATATATTCTAAAGATTCTTAAGATGATCCAAAATATATAAAAGATAGATAAAATCTTCCTAATAATAAACTAAATACAAAATACCCTTTTAAAATAATAAATTTACATGGAAAATAAAAACAAAATGACTTAATCGGAACCCTTATTAAAAATAATTTGTTAATTGTCTTCTTCCATTTGTATCTCTTGATAGTTGAATGCCAAGTAAGATATAACACAAAGTCATGTAAAAGTGACCTAGAGGATTTTATATATTTTAGCCATTTTTAACAAAAATTAGAAAAATGAAGTAAGGAAGGGATATATGGAGAAAGAGGGTGAATAAAGAGGGAGAGACCGAAGTTGCGGACGGTGAGACAAATGAAGATGTGCTTCAATCAGAGCTCCGACACTATGCCCTCTTTTGGTCCTCACTTCCTGCTTCTACTCCTGCACTCACTCCTTGCTCTTGTATTCCATCATCCTCTCATTCTTATATATATATTTACATTTGGCTTGAAGTGTTTTCACAAATCAAAGACTAATGATGCTCATACCAAGGATCATGAAGTTGAGTGGTAGATACCCGTCCTCCCTTAATCAAGATCAGGGTATGATCTCTTTTTGGGTATAGAAAAAAATTAAATTGTTGGGATTTACTAAAGCATACAAGTTCAATGGAATGATCTAGAGTATTGCGGAGGCATACCTGGATCCATGGATGCGTATGACGGAAGGGGTAGATCAACCAGGTTATCACTAGGGAAGAGAGGAAACCGTCTGTAGATGGGGAAGCAAAGCGGCTAAAATGTTAACGCTAGCTAACCCGGGAATCATAGCCCTGTATTTGTAGAGGGACCCTGTATTCAGCCAATCATGAATACGGGCCAACAAATTGAGCCTCAGTATATTTTGGTCCATGACACCTAATTATGCCCACTTAATTCCTTAAACCTTATTAGATCACTTTATATTCGGGCACGGATAATAAATAATGGCAACCACATATAAGTATAATATGTGGCCCATTGTTGAATTATTCCAACAATCTCCCATTGGGGCACATATGTAACTAAATGTGTAAAACCTTATGCGCAAAATATTGCCATTATTTATTCCCTAAACAATCTGGTCCATTGATTGCATCCACAGAGAACCAATCAGGATCTTCGTCGTATTACACATAACGAAATCCTAGAATGATCACATATATGAACACAACCAAATGACATAGATTAATCATAGATATACTGTATGGAAAATTTCATGAATGTGATCTGTACATTCCTATTTTCCAACTGATCCTTCTTAGTGAGATCAACCTTAACATAGTCATGCAGAACGGTAAACTAAAGTAAAACTTTAACCAAAAACTGAATAACTTTATTTATGATCAGAATAAATACATAAATGTTCACAAAATCAAACACCAATTGCATACTCCCACTAAACTAGGATTTCCTCATCATAAATCACACCCATTCGAGCTGTGTGCTCGTGAAAGACCTTGGGTGCCACTCCCTTTGTTAGGGGGTCAGCTATCTTGGAGTATATACGGATTTGTTCGATAGAAAACTGTCCATTATGTACCCTGTCCTTAACGACTAGGTATTTGATATCTATATACCTTACTTTAGACATACTACTATTGTTATTGGAATATGAGATGGTTGTCGTATTGTCAGAATACAAGACTGTTGTCGTATTGTCACAATACAACTTAAATGGTCTTTCAATGCTTTCCACAATTCGCAGCCCTGTGACAAAGTTGTTCAGCCATATTCCATGATTGGACACCTCCCAAACAGCTACATACTCTGCTTCCACAGGAGAGGAAGCCACAAGAGTCTGTTCAACACTTTTCCAAGAAATGGCTCCACCAGCGAGCATGTAGACATAGCCTGATGTGGATTTCCAAGTATCTTGGTATCCATTGTGGTCAGAATCAGAATACCTAATGATCTCCAATTGATCATCTCTCATTAACATGTAATCCCTTAATCTCTTTTGATATCTCATAACCTGTTTGGCTGCTTTCCAATGATCCATACTTGGGTTACTCATATATCTACCCAACATTCTAGTAGCAAACGCGAGATCTGGTTGCATACACACTTGAGCATACATAAGACTCCCAACAGCTGATGAGTAGGGAATCTTTTCCATTTCTCTAATATGAAGTGTGGTCATAGGGCATTGTTTGAGACTAAATTTGTCTCCTTTAGCAATAGGGGTGTCACCTGGTTTACAATGTTGCACACTGAACCTCTTAAGCATTTTATCGATATAACTCCTTTGTGATAATCCAAGAACACCTCGATTTCTATTTCGGTGAATCTGGATTCCTAATACAAAAGAAGCTTCACCAAGATCTTCATCTCAAAGTTATTTGATAGAAATTTCTTGGTTTCCCGTAACAAATATGAATTATTGGTGGCAAGCAATATTTCATCAATATATAAAACTAGGAATATGAATCTACTCCCACTAACCTTGCGATATACACAATGCTCAATAAGAGTTACCTTAAAACCGAATGATATAATTGCCTGATGAAACTTGTGATACCATTGATGAGAAGCTTGCTTGAGACCATAGATGGATTTCTTTAATTTGCAAACCACAGAGTTAGGTTCTCCTAACACAAAGTTCTCTGGCTACTCCATATAAATCATCTCATCAATGTCACCATTGAGAAATGCAGTCTTAACATCCATCTAATGTAGCTCAAGGTCAAAATGGGCGACCAATGTCATGATTACTCTAAAAGAGTCTTTTGAAGAAATTGGAGAGAAAGTCTCTTTAAAGTCAATCCCTTCCTTTTGAGTAAAGCCCTTTGCCATAAGAAGAGCTTTATATCTTTCCACTTTGCCATTAGCATCCCTTTTGGTTTTAATATCCATTTGCAACCAATGGGTTTTGCACCTTTCGACAAAGGAATGAGTTCCCAAACCTTATTGTCTTGCATGGACTTGTACTCTTCATTCATTGCCTCAATCCACATAAGATATTTGGAGCTTTGCAATGCTTGTTGGAAGTTGATTGGATCATCTTCCACCATTCCATTATATCTCTCATGTTCATGAAGGAAGACAATGTAATCATCCAAAATTGCATTTCTTTTTTCTCTTGTGGATCGTCTTAGCATTGTTTTTTGAGGTTGTTGAGTTTCCATTTGAGGAACTTCAACTTGAACGGGAGGAGTTTCAACCTGAACATCACTAGGTAAAGGTTCCGGATTTACTTCTTTAATCACAGCAGGTATAGGAATTCCTGTGTTTTGAGAAGCAATTGAAGGATTCTGCTCTGTAATAGAGGTCGAATCTTCCTCAAAAATGATGTTTCTCACTTTATTCTTCCCCCCAAGCTCAAAATCCTCAAAGAAACGTGCAGTTCCCGTTTCAAAAATAGTCTTGAGAGTAGGATCATAAAATTTATAACCCCTTGAGTGTTCAGAATATCCAATAAAGTAATTGTTTACTGTTTTGGGGTCCAGTTTCTTTTCCTATGGCTTATAAGCCCTTGCCTTAGCTGGACAACCCCAAATATGGAAGTGCTTTAGACTAGGTTTTCTACCTGTCCAAAGTTCATAAGGTGTTTTAGCAATTGCCTTATTTGGTACTTTGTTCAAAATATAGGCTGCAGTCTTTATTACTTCTCCCCAGAGGGATTCTGGCAAGGTAGTAGGACTCATCATACTTCTTACCATATCTTGAAGGGTTCTGTTTCGTCTTTCAGCAACACCATTCATACTGGGTGAACCAGGCATGGTATACTGAGGAACGATTCTTGATTCCTCTAGGAATTTAGCAAATAGCCTTGACATTGTTCACCTGAACTGTCATATCTACCATAATATACACCCCTACGGTCAGATCTAACATTTTTAATCCTTTTATTGAGTTGATTTTCAACTTCAGTCTTAAAAATTTTGAACATGTCTAGGGCTTGTGATTTTTCATGAATCAAATATAAGTACCCATATCATGAGTAATCATTTATAAATGATATGAAATATTGTTGACCAATCCATGAAGGTTTGGGAAATGGTCCACAAATATCCATATGTATTAATTCTAATGCATCTTGACTTCTATAAGCACCCATATTTTTCGTTTTGGTTTGCTTGCCCTTGATGCAATCAATGCAATTATTAAAATCCAAAAAATCAATGTTGGTTAATATATCATTGGACATAAGCCTTTCAATTCTATTTCTAGAAATGTGACTAAGCGCTTTTGCCACAATGATCATGAGCTTTCTGCATTGATTTTATGTTTTGTTCCCCGTGTTGAGACATGTAACGATTCATTATAGGAAGCTAGCGTATTTAATAAATATAGATTGTCATAAGCCGTAAGAGAACCAGTTCCAATAACATTTGAATTTGCAGATAAAACAACATTTTTGTTTCCAAATGAACAAAAATAACCGGATTTGTCCAAAGTAGAAACTGAAATTAAATTCCGTCTAAATAATGGTACCATAAAAGTATCCAACAAATCCAAATAAAAACCAGTCTCTAATAACAATCTGAAGTGACCAATAGCTTCCACTTCCACCGATTTGCCATCTCCCACGTAAATGCATCTTTCAGCATCATTTGGCTTTCGATAATTCAAGCATCCCTGCATAGAAACACTTATGTGAGTGGTAGCTCCAAAATCTAACCACCAAGTGTTTCTAGGTGCAGAAACTAAATTAACCTCAGTGTAAACCAAAGTAAGATGTGTACCTTTTCTTGCATGCCATGTGCGATATTTGGTACAATCTTTCTTCAAATGTATTGGCTTCCCACAAAATTAGCACCCACATGTCTCATCGGGAGGATTCCTTACTGGGTTAGGAGTAGGACCAGGATTCCTGACGGGTTTCCTTTGAATAGAACCCTTTGCAGCCTCTGGAAATTTTCTCTTTATGCCCTTCCCTTTAGAGGTGCTTGCCACATAGGCACTATAAGTGCTTTCATGTTTCAGTCTCTCTTCTTCTTTTACAAGATAGGATATGAGGTCATTTAGAGTCCATTTTTCCTTTTGGCAGTTACAATTGACCTTAAACTTGCTATATTGTGCAGGAAGAGAAATAAGCACTAAGTGTACCAAAAGGTCCTCAGATAGTTGAAGCTTTAATTCCTTAAGTTTTGCAGCTATGTGGGACATTTCCATAATGTATTCTCTTATATTTCCTTGCCCCTTATACCTCATGGAAATCAAGTATTGCAAAAGCGTGCTTGTTTATGCCTTATCGCTTTTTACAAAGTGCTTTTCAATTTCGGTAAGGAAATCCTTAGCATTGAGAATACTCTTCGCAATAGCACCTCTAAAGGCTTTTGGGATGCCACGCTTTATGATCATAAGACTCATGCGATTTAATCTCTCCCACTTTTGAAAATACCTCTGTGTTTCAGTAATACTTTCATTTGTAAGAGGAGGGGGAGCATCAATCCTTAATGCAAGATCCAGATCCATGCATCGCAGAATTATCATCATGTTATCTTTCCAATCCTTGAAATTTGTTCCATTTAAAACTGGAATGGAACTTAAATTGGCAGATATGGAAGAAACCGAAGCTGAATGAACAAGGAAAAACATATAATTAGAAATCCACATGAAAGATAATAGCAGTAAATTCAAATAAATGTAATCCCCATCACAAGATACCGGTAACAACATTAATATTTTATCTTTAGATAATAATATTAATTGTCAGTGGCATCTTATTGTAATGATCAAATACTGACAATAAGATCTGTCAAATAATAGCAATCCTTTGGAACACATTATTATTCGCAAGATTATACCTGAGAATCGCCACGTATTTACTATCATAGGTGTCTATATATTTTTGCCAAGTATCAACCTTCCTTTAGGCCGATTAGATACTCGCATGAAAGTATATATACACTAACCATCTCTAATAAGCCTCATAAACAATTTTCACAAGAGACACACTTTGGTGTGATGTTGTGTCAATTTATTTAATTGGCATAAAAGATAAAGAACCTTAAATAGGCATAAAAGCCTTGAAAATTTTATTTGAATTTTATTGCCAATTTCATAATACCTTATTTGACATATATAGTTCACAAAATATTTCTAGAAATAAATATAAAGTGCCCAAAAGAGAATTTCTGGAAAGAAAGAAAAATATTTGGAACATCTCCCTTTTTTATTTCATAATTGGAGGCCCAAAAAAATGGCCCAGAACTACAAAAAAAACATTTTTTTAAATAGGCCCATAAGAACTGAAAAAAAAATTGTTTTTTAATGAAGGCCCAGAACCCCCTTTTTTTTTAAAAAAACTTGGAGCCCAATGAAACAGTGCATTTCACTGGGCGCTGAAATGGCACTGTTTCATGCGTTAAGTGGAGCCGCTGCCTACGCGCCAAAACGGTGCCATTTTGGTACATGCACTAGCGATTTGGGTTAACCTACCCAACCCGCTTTCTGGTGTAATCCGTTTCATCCTTCGCTGCCGCTCGCTTCCTTTTTTTTAAAAAAAAAATAGGTAACCGGGTTGCCCTACCCAGACAGGATCCGAATGCACAACCCGGTTACGTAACTCCTTTCATGCAGCCGCTAAACAGCTTTTTTTAAATCATCTTCTTCCTAGACAGTTACAGTCAGCGACAGAGAGCTCGAAAAGCGATTTCAACGGCAGAAAACGGCGATTCCGACAACAGAAAACATGAAAAACAATTTCTTTTCATTCTCTACCTCTTAAATCCATGCATATATATAGTAAACATCAATCACAGATTCATGTACACACACACGCACGAATACAAGCATTTGAAGATCAAAAGTCACTTTGCAACAAGAAGTCATGAATTCCGGTGACAGCTTGAGGATCTCAATGAAAAACAAATACGTGTATTTTCAAATCCAATCACGGAAGAGCAGATTCACAAAAACATCGCCAAATCATGGTAAGAAACATCAGGAAGAGTTATTAGATTTTTAAAACTATATAGCTATAAACAGTATCAACATTATAGAAAGTCGTAATTGAAAATGATATACCATATTTACATTAGTTGTCGTATTAAATTTTTTTTTCCTTTAAAAATGCAAAAACGAAAAGAGTGACTTGGATAGTAACGGACCTGCTTAGCAGGAAGAGTTATTACATTTCTACTATCCAAATCTAATTTGGATGGTTCAAATTTAATTTTTTAAAAGTCTATATTTTTCTAAAAAATTATTTTAGTAGATGTAGAATAAAAATAAAAGCAATTTCTCAACTACTATCTGTTATTTAAAAAATTTGGCTTGTTTGGAACAACGTTTCCAAATGTCAAGCGCACATTCAACAGTGTTTTTCCCCAAAACGAGATAATATTCTCCATATATTTACCTTGGCTTGTGTAAAAGTAATTCTCTACCCAGTTCCCAAACAGGCCCATTATAATTTAAAAAACAAATATGAACCGTTCAGATCAGATCTGATTCAATAGTAAGATCTACATTCTTTTCTTATATTTAATATTCTTTGATATTGTATAGAATGAAATAAAATAAAAGTATTCTTTGCGTCTATCACTTGTACACAGCTAGCAGTAAGAAAATAACGAAATCCCTTAAGCTTTGATCAGACAATTTGATATAAACTATTATTGTTTATACTCTTATTTCATCTAAACAGATCCAATAAAAAAACCAAAATTTTCATTGTGTATACATTCTGTTGGGATATGGACCACCCTTGATGGATTAGGCCCAAGTCCATGGGCTAGGTCAAATGCGTAAACATGGACCCTAGTGGGAAGTTATAAGAAGGGGGAAGTGGTTCCCCAAAGGCGGCAGACATAACTCACAGAGAAAACAAGTCTTCTCCCTTCCCTTTTCTCTTAAAGAGAATCCTCTCCTCTCCTCTCCTCTTGCCTTCGGTGTTTTTGCTGTGTCTTATATTCGGATCCATCTTTGTGATCCAAATTCCGCATGGGTATCTATAGATTTGTAATTCGGCATCTCCAGGTATGCCCGAAATCCTTCAGTGGTATTAGAGCTTATGGTTCCTGAGGCAATATTATTTACTGTTCATGAATTTTTGCAAGCATGTTCATTGAGATATATGTGTATGTGTATTTCTTGCTTTCCTGTATAGCATGTCATTTCATTTTTCGGTTCAGTTTTCAAGCATGTATGTGATTTATATGTATATGTGGTTTGAAATTATATAGCCTCTGTCCCGAAACAAAGAAAAAGAAAAATGAAACAGGAAAGCGAACCCAAAAAATGTAGATCTAGTTCTGAGTCCTCATAAAACATGCATTTTAGATTTAGAAAACTTATCCATAGTGTAGAGCTCTTTGAGACGAGAACATGACACCAAGAATGCATAAAACGGAAACCGGACGATGGAGTTACGGAGGAAAAATGAGTTACGAATTCCATCACATTTTTTCAGAAAAGGAGAAAGAATTAGGCTCCAAAAGTACTTCCATTATGTAGATCTCATCGAAACGATGAAATGGACACCTAGAACATGAAAAATGGACTCCGGACGGCGAAGATATGGCCGAAAAATGCATTGGATGAATAGTAACATCGGCGATGAACAGTGAACGGCGGAAAACATGGTCGGGTAGGGTAACCCGATAGCGGGAACGTTTTTCAGATTATTTAAATATTTTTTCGATTATTTGATCCGTAAAAGGCACCACCAGCCCGTGTGGTCAGGCGGCCGTTTCGCAACGCCGAGGTCGTGGGTTCGAATCTGGCGTGGACCATTTCTAATCGTTTTTGCAATTAAAAAAAAATTCGAGGCGGCAGCTGAGGCAGCAAACCGAGTCAGAAATGGGTAGGTTAACCCGACCCGAAATGAATTGGGCCATGGTCAGCCTAATCCAACAAAAAAACCGAAAAAAAACCGAAAAAAGGGGGTTGGGCCAGAGAGGCCCAATCCAAAAACAAACAAACAAAAAAAAAATGGGAAAGGGTGCCACGTGGCGCGTCAGCTGGAGGCGTGGGCCACACCATCCTACTGCTGGCAGTGCATGGAGCACGAAACGACGGCGCATGTAACGTTCCGGAGGCCAGAAGCCGGCGCGTGTGTCCCATTTTTCAAATTTTTCAGTATGTAATCTTCTCGGGGCGCGTGAGAGCGCGTGAGACCTCCAAATGAGACACGGTTTGTTCCTAAAAATCCTAAAATTCAATATCTTCATTTTGATATGCTATTTGCCTGCTTTCACAGGCAATTCAAGATCTTTTTTTTTTATTAAAATCAGTGCTTAGCTCAGGATTTCTTGAGAATTTCTTCGAAATAATCATTTTAAATTCATTTTTCAGAAAACTAAATGAAGCAAGAAATCCCAGATAGCACTGAAGCACTGTCTTATGGATCAGTGCATTTGGAATACATGGATGACAATATTCCTGATGAGAATCCTGAACAAATTGAAGAGGATTTTGAGGAAGACCCAGAAGAAGAGGATCCTGAGGAAGAGCCTCAGGAGGATCCGTAGGATGATTTTGAAGAGGATCCTGAAGAGGACCCAGAAGAGGATCCAGATGAGGATCTCGAGGCAAACGTTGAGCAGGGTCATGAAGTATCCCAAGAGGTTTACTCAAACCTAGGTCCTAAATCCTCGTTCTCATTTAATTCTGAACCTCAAAGTAACGAAAAGGAGGTTGACCAACCCTTTTCTCCCGCCATGGCCGCGACGATAGCCGAGCGTGATGCGATGAGAACGGCCAGATCCAAGAATATAAAAATTATTTATGGCATCATCCCTAGCTACGCCAGCATCATAATTAATAATGAGACTGCAGAATTTTATGTAAAGGTCATGATCAAATACCGTGAGGCAGTCAGAGCTACGGGCACATTCTCTTTGACCTTCTTAACAACCATGTGGGTTAACGTAGTAAAGAGAACAACGAGATTTATGCTGGACAAGAATCGATACTTTAGAAGACTAAGGAAACAAATCATCGACTATTGTGTTGCAAATGTCTAAAGTTGAATTGCACCTTCGAATTATGTGTGTTTCCATTTATTTCTCTTATTAATGTGTTTATGATTTCAGAACAGGGTGTGAAGTACTGTTAAGCCTTTATGAATTATGAAATATGACATGTTTCATATTGCAAATCATTATCAATGTTTATTGTACTTAATTAGATATGTCAGCATTATACACCTTTCATAAGTGGGAGCTTTTGGTTAACGATTGACAAGTGCTTATATAATTCCAGAAAGAAAATAATGTAGTCACTAGTGTTTGTGAGATGGGAGGTACAGGCGTATTCTCCTGATCGTAAATCTAGTGATGAAGTTATCCACTTGTCAAGAATTATATAAGTACAAGACATTGTATACTGTGATGTGCTATGTATATATATATGCTAGAAACTCAGCATTGTAGAAAACATTATGTTAACACAATAACTTGTCACACCAGACTTTGAAAATGGCAACAAAAGGTATTATTGCCGAATTAAACAAAGGGGATAAGCTGAACGGTGACAACTGGGACATCTGGCACCGGAAAGTGGAGTATATATTGGAAGAAGCCACTGACCACCGTTCTAGTGGAACCTGAAGCTGGGACTTCAACCCAGCACAGGAGGAACCTGGAATTATACCAGGCATGGAAAAAGAAAAACAGTATTGCAAGAATCACCTTGGTGAGCACAATGGAAAATAACCTAATGTGCCAGTATGAGAAGCATCCCACTGCACACGCCATATGGGCGGCCCTGAGGGAAAGGTTTGGTGGAACTTCAACCACTAAACTTAGGAGGCTAACAATCAAGTTTGACACATACAAGCTTCGGGTAATACACCCATGAAGCAACATCTGCGAGATATGTCGAACATGATTAGGGAGCTCTAGGAAGCTGGGCACGCGTTGACTGATGAACAGCAGGTGCAGGCTGTAATCAGGTCACTTCCACATAGCTAGGAACACATGAAGGTAAACCTTACCCATAATGACGGTATCATCACTTTTAATGATGTTGTGAAGTACCTTGAGCTGGAAGAAGAATGCCTGGAAGCTTACAAGTCTTCTGGGCATGCCTATTACACTGAGAAAGTATGTCCTTCCAATACCAAGCCCAATTTCAAGAAGGGCAAGAAATTTCACGGAAAGGGTAGGAAGGAAGTCCCTAAATTCAAAAGGGATAAAAAGCACTTCAAGAAGAAGGGCACTAAAGGCAACAAGAACAAAGTTGATCTGAATAAGATCAAATGCTATGCCTGTCAGAAGATGGGTCACTTTGCAAGGGATTACCCTGAGTGGAATGACCGTGGAAAGGTACTAGTGGATTATGTGAATTCACACATTTCTTGTGTTGCAAGTACTTCTTTTCTGACTGAACCTGTAACTTCTTCTTGGATCTTGACTCAGGCTCAACAGACCATGTAACAAAGGATCGAGAATCCTTCGTAGATTACTGTCGGTTGCCGCATCATTGCAAGTGGCTATATGTTGGCAATAATGCAAGGATCGAGGTCAAAGGCATAGGTACATACAAGCTAGCTATGTATGGTGGAAAGACCTTAATCTTGCACGATGTGCTTCATACACCGAACATCCGACGAAATTTAGTTTATGTACTGTGTCTCTTAAATTATGGTTCTGATGTGAATTTTCATGGCAAGGTTGTAGACATTTTTAGCAACAAGACCTTTTATGGTTTGGCTTTCGTTTCAGGAATATTCTTTGTAATGGATGTTATTGGTGATTTTAATTTGCATGACCATTTCATTAGTTCTTCAAATACAACTGTTGATATGAATGTGTGGCATGCTAGACTAGGGCACATAAGCCAGAATCGAATGATAAAACTGGCAAAGGAAGGTTTACTAGGTGAAATTTCAAATATGGAAATGTCTTTATGTGAAAATTGCTTAGCCGGTAAAGCAACTAGAAAATCTTTGGGTACAGGAACTAGAGCTGAAAATCCATTAGACTTAGTCCACTCTGATATATGCGGTCCCATGAGTGTGAGGGCAATGCATGGAGTTTGGTATTTCATTACCTTTACTGATGACTTTTCACAATATGGTCACGTCTATTTGATTTCACAAAAGTCTGAAGCACTGGAGTGTTTTAGACAATATATGAACGAAGTAGAAAATCAAGTAGAACGTAAAATTAAAGTATTGCGTACTGACCGAGGTCGTGAATACTTGTCCGATCAGTTTAAACAGCTCTGTGAAGAAAAAGGGATAATTAGACAGCTAACTATCCCTGGCACCCCACAACAAAATGGTGTGTCAAAAAGAAGAAATAGAACTCTTCTAGACATGGTTAGGTCGATGATGGGTCAAGCAAGCTTACCAATTTCATATTGGGGCGATGCTTTATTAACAACGGCCTTTATACTTAATCGTGTACCCTTAAAAGCAGTCAGTTCCACACCCTATGAATTGTGGACGAAACGCAAGCCCGATTTAAATATTTTAAGACCTTGGGGTCGGCTACATACGTTCACGACGATTCCCACAGGCATGGGAAATTGGGTCCAAGAGGAAAGAAATGTATCTTTATAAGGTACTCAAAAGAATCCAAAGGGTACATTTTCATTGGAGAAAACAAAGATGGAACAGTGACTGAAATTGAATCAAGGGATACTGCATTTCTAGAAAGTGAATTTCCTGGCAGAGGAGAAATAGATCGAATAGTATCTCTTTATGAGAGAGAAGAACAAGGTAGTGCAGATCAATCTAATGATCCCTAATAGTCTCAATATATCGATCTGAGTGGGAGATTAAAAGGCTCATAAAGGTCTTTACAAAGGCCGAGACAAAAGAAACAAAAGAGACAAGAGGTCTCTCCAAGAAGGAGTGACAGGGGAAATGTGCCCAGGAAGCGCTTCCCGATAGAGGGGGAAGCACTCATGGTCACCCCGGATGAAGATGATGAGCCACGTTCTGTACATGAAGCCTTGTCATGCCCTGCCAAGAATGAATGGAAAAAGACAGTGGAAGAAGAGATTGATTCAATGAGAAAGAATCAAGTATGGGAACTTTTTGATCTATCAAAAGGTCGAAAGGCCATTGGGAACAAGTGGGTTCTCAAAATAAAAAAAAAAGTGGATGGATCAATTGATAAATACAAGGCACGTCCGGTAGCGAAGGGGTACACACAACAGGAAGGTATCGATTACGATGACACCTTCTCGCCTGATGTACACTTTAATTCAATAAGGCTAATTCTGGCAATAGTAAACAGTTTAGATCTGGAGTTACATCAAATGGATGTGAAAACTGCATTTCTAAACGGAGACTTGGATGAAGAAATCTATATGGTACAGCCATTAGGTTTCGTACAGAAAGGCTCAGAGAGCAAAGTTTATAAGATCAAAAGGTCAATTTATGGACTGAAGCAATCATCCAGACAGTGGTACTTGAGGTTTCACAGAGCGATAACCTCATACAATTTTTGAAATGATTAAAGAAGACCACTGTATCTGCATTAAGCGATTTGATGATAACTTTGTGATGTTGTCATTATATGTAGACGATATACTATTGGCCGAAGATAACCTAAATTTGATCTTAGCCATTAAAGAATGGCTGTCATCGAACTTTAAGATGAAAGACATGGGAGAAGCATAATACACGCTTGGAGTTAGAATCCAAAAGGAACCGCTCAAAGAGAATTCTATCTCTTTCACAAGAGAATTATGTTAAGAAAATTCTCGAACGATTCAACATGAGTGACTGCAATCCCTAAGACACCCTGGTAGCTACTGGAGTTAGCCTAAATCTTGAAATGTGTCCCAAGACTGAGTCAGCCAAGAACAGAATGGAAAGAGTTCCTTACGCTAGTGCCGTTGGAAGTCTAATGTACGCAATGATGTGTACAAGGCCAGACATTTGCTTCACAGTTGAACTTGTGAGTAGGTTCCAATCAAATCCGGGTGAACAGCGTTGGAATGCTGTGAAAAGGATTCTACGATACTTAAAGGGCATAACGAATTATGCACTAACTTATCAAGGAAGCGAATTGCGTCTCTGATATTGATGTAGGCGGAGATGAAGTTGAACGAAGGTCAACTTCAGGTTATACTTTCTTGCTGAATAATGGCGCCATAAGTTAGAGCAGCAAGAAACAGACGTGCATAACCCTAAATTTTATGAAAGTTGAGTTTGTAGCTTGCACTGCGGCAGTGTAAGAGGATATATGGTCAAAAAGGTTTATTGAACACCTTGGATTTGGGAATGAGAGTACAAATCCTGTGCTAATATATTGTGACACAACAGCAACCATAGCCTACACAAAAGACCCCAAATATCATAGCAAAACAAAGCACATTGATATTTTGTGAGAGATTATGTAGCAAAGAAAGTGATTAATGTACAACAAATATCGACCAAGAGTATGGTCACAGATCCCCTGACTAAACCAATAGCTAGAGAAATGTTTGAGAAACATGTAAGGGCTATTGGTATGTGCAAAATGTAATGTTACAGGCACTATGTATTGAATTTATAATTGAAGTATGCAATTATTCATCATTGATTTATGTGTCTATGTACAAGTATAAAATGTCTAGTATGTCGTATAGGCAGGAGAGGTAGGCTCCCTCACACAAGCTACCGCCTTGATACTCAGGAGGAGTATGCAAAGATGAGACACTTGTATTCACCAGTAAGGCAGCAGGAATGCTGATATGGTAAAGAAGAAATACAAATTATGTCGCCTCGGCAACTGTGTAGCGTGTCGGGATGAGATCCAATGTATATAACTATAAAACATGGATCGAATCATGGGAACCCGCTCCCATGATGCCTGTTGCCAGACAACAAATTCTTCAATACTGACGTCATATGAGGATGAGACATAGAAGAATTTGGGTTTAGATGTTGAGAACATCTAGACTAAAAGTCTGTACGGTGTTGATAGCAAGTATTAAAATGACGTACACTCTTATAGTATAAGAGAAACACCGTAGCATGTGATTCATACCATATGTGTTATAGAACAGCAAAAGGGAAGCAAGTGAATGGATCCCTGCTTCGTTGCTGTGTGAGTCCCAAGAAATTAATATTTCTACTTATGTCCTTTGACTTTGACATTATTATGGAGGTATACTTCAATGACTGCTATCTTAACGTACATCCTACTATCATGATAGATGCGATACAAGGTACTATGTTAGGAAAGCGGTTGACGTATATCAAAATGATATATGGGCGAAAGAAAGATTACCTAATAAATACACAACTATGCTGGTGTCTGTGACATGTCCCTTATGATATCAACTTGGAGATTTCATAAGTGTGGACACCACGCATACTAGAAAGACGATCTAAGCCTTATGTTGACTTGGGAGGGATTAGATTCGTCAAAGTGAAAGTGTATTTTGGTTAAATCTAGGACATATGAGGCATAATAACCAGATTCAAGCTACATGAAGAAAGATTGTCTTGTGTTGGTCCTGTGAAAGGGATTTCTAGTACAAACATCTAAAAGACATCATGCCCATGCGGTCACGGAAATGCACCTTGTATGAAAGGAAGAAGAGAGAAGGATGAGGCCCACGTCTCGTAATCCACCAAGTGTGAGTGGGAAATATTGGGATATGGGCCACCCTTGATGGATTAGGCCCAAGTCCATGGGCTAGGTCAAATGCGTAAACATGGACCCTAGTGAGAAGTTATAAGAGGGGGGAAGTGGTTCCCCAAAGGTGGCAGACATAACGCACAGAGAAAACAAGTCTTCTCTCTTCCCTTTTCTCTTAAAGAGAATCCTCTCATCTCCTCTCTTCTTGCCTTCGGTGTTTTTGCTGTGTCTTATATTCGAATCCATACTTGTGATCCAAATTCAGTGTGGGTATCTGCAGATTCGTAATTCGGCATCTCCAGGTACGCCCGAAATCCTTCACATTCCATTTCTCTTCATCTGCATATAAACTTCAAATCATTTAGAACCCGATCAAAATTCTGGAAATGAGAAAAGAAAATCAGAGACGTTTTTTGTATCATTTTGGTGGTATAATAGAGTGGTAAGGTAAGGGGCTGCAAATATGTTTTCCCTTGTTCAATTCTGGGTGTTGCGTGATAGACAAAATATCTTATTTCATCTTGTTAATATAAAATTTGACATCTTTTTTCAGCTAAAGCAAGAAGGGAAGAGAGAAGAACCTTTAAGCTTTGATATACGTCCTTTTTAGGTAACAACAACCCAAATTATCAAAATTCAAATGTTGGTTAAAATTATTTAAAAGCAATGAATATGTAAGGGATTCATTTTTTATTTATACCCCTTCTTATGAAGATGATGCATGTCAAAAGAGAGAGAGAATAAGCGGAAAATTATACGAGAGAGAATGAGTGTGAAAAGATATGAGAAACATATAATTAATTTGAGGTTAAAATGGAAAGAGTAACTTAAATTTTTGGACTAATACATACTATTACTTATATTTAGGACCAACCATGTATGGGAAAATATTATTTATAAATAGAAGTAAAAGGAGAATATAGATAGATAAGAATATGGAGTACTTTGACATTGAGGACTCTGATTGAATCAATACTTGATATGGTCTACATGTACGCCCTTTCTCGTACGTTGATCCCATTCTTTTCTTCAAGTGTCAAAATTGGGTTTTTGAATCAAATGTGTACAAGTTGGGAGTTCTTGTTTGGTTGGGATCTCTTTCTTCGATATGCTCTTAAATGATGGTTCAACAGTTCCCCATCTTAAAGAGCATCACCAAAGGCCTATCCCAAAAGATAGAGTCATCCTTATCGGAACTCTTCCTTCACCAACAACTGTATCACACAAGTAAAATATCATTATATGCACAAACATAACATCACATATATAAAATTGTTTGTATAATTTTTTTTTCAAATTACGTATATCAGAGAACAGATTGAAGGGAAGATAAAATTGTAATGTTAGACTTACCTTTGGCATTTCGTTGATTTGATAATAAGGTAATACCATTATTCTCACTCTTGGTATTGGAGTTTCCTTTGAAGTCATGCTATGCGATTCTTTGTTTTACAACTGAATTGCTCAAATATAGAATGTGTATTGGAATGTGGTGGTTGAATTTTTGTGTATATATAGTTGAAGGTAAGATGACATAAATATGAGACTAAAATTCAACAAACAGATGGCGATTTTAAAAAGTGAAAAATTATAGGTTACATTGGCAATTCTGTGTGCTTTGTTGTTGATTTTAATAAAACTGTGGGCTAAATTTTGTGAATTATGTGTGCTATGTATTAAGTTTATGAATTATGTGTACTGATAAAAATATTTGAAATCTGTGGGCTGAATTTTGTCAATTCTATGGGCTAATTTTTATAAATATTTTGGTTATACTGCTGATTTTATGAAATCTATGGGCTAAATTTGATCAGTTTTGTATGTTGTGCTATTGAGTTTATAAAATCTATTGGCAAACTTTTGTCAATATATTCTACCTGATTTATTTAATAAAAAAACCACTTTTATTCAAATTGACAGTTACACTATCAAAATAAGGTAAAAGCTACAACTAACTAATTCTAGAATACACACATACATGTGATATGGTAAATTATTTAAAATATTATAATAAATTTACTATTTATTGTATAACTTGCAAGAAACAAACATCTCAACAAAAATATATGATAGTGCTAACATAAATTGCTTTAGTTAGTAAGGAATTGATTTACAAGTGGTAAAGTTATGAGTTTAAATTTTGTTATCGATGTGAAAACCTTATTGTGGGTGATATGTAATCGCTTTTTCAACCTAAGACATGTCATGACTTTGTGAGCTTCAACGCGCATCTTGTAATACTCCTTACTTTACCTCATTAGCTTCATATTATATCATTATTGAACCACTTTAGGGCCTTACATAGCTTAAATTGACCATGAAATTTTCTTCTCGAGTTACTATTCATTTGGTCAATTTTTCAGTTTTATGGCCCAATTTTAAAAATTCATAACTAACTCTAGAAAAATTGAAATTGAGTGGTTCCAATTTCTATATGAAGCTTATAACCTTATCTATAGGAAGAAAAATACTCATTGGTTCAAAAACTTGTCCAATCAATACAATTTATTGCGTGAAGTTGCACAATTCATATGGTCATTTTTCAATTTTCCAGGTTTTTTTCCTTAACTTTGGAAAATCATAACTTCTTGTAAAAATGTCCAAATTCAGTGATCTTAGACTCATTTTAAAAATCACCATAAGAACTATTTTTCTGAAAAATTTCAGCTCAATTGGACTTAGTTTGCTATTTTTCATCACAGCTCAAATATTGGGAACTTTTAAGGGTTTTGGAACCCCCTTTTTCAAAACTTTCTATTTCTTAAAAATTTTGTAAAGCCTTCATGATATAACTACTCACCTCACATCATCACACATGAATTCATACACATATATACACTCCATCAAGTAGAATTTTAGGGTTTTACATTAAGTCCAAAGCACCAAAAACATATACATAAAACAACTTCACATAACTTAGCATCCAAAATGTCACACAAGGCCTCCTTTACTCTTCACTAACCATGCCTTTTCCCTTGTTTGAACTTGGACCTAGGAATGGTTAGTCGGGGAGAGTGAGATTTCAAAGAAATCCCAATAGCAAAACACACTAACACAAATATAAATGTGCATGACAAATTTTTACAAATGAGTGTGGGATTAAGATAATATGAAATGTGCAAATTAAACAATGATATGCATATGGCCATAGCATTCAAAATCACATATTCATACATTCATCATCACAAATTTTCAACACCAAGTCATGCACAATTCACAAAACATTTTCACTACAACATTACATTGAGTTAGGAGTTTTGCTACCTTTTTTCTCAACTTGTTCTTGGTTTTGAAGCTCTCTTCCTTAACCTTCCAAGAGTGCTCTTTGATGATTCACCTTCCTATACATAATATAATGTCATAAATATCAATTCCAAGTCATGACCAAGCCATGAAAACTCAACAAAGCTTCCTCTTGAACTTTATGAACCCTAGAGCTTCAAAACTTGTCTAAAAGATTTCCAATGCTTCCCAAAACTTTTTCTCACTTCCACACTACACAATTTTTCATTCTAAAGCCAATGGAAGCATCAAAATCATGAAAATGTCCGGCCGAAAATCAGCACATGTAAAGCTAATGTGATGTTTCAAACTTTTATCATATGTAATGGCTTATCCTTGATCCTAAAACACTTCTCATGTATTATTTAACTTAAAAACACATCTTCCTCATCAAATATAAATTTGGACAGAACCTTCCCTTAATCTTCATCATTTCAAAAATTCATACGAGCAACAAAATAAAGCAATATATACATCAATCAACTCCTTATCATGCAAGGAGTGATTTACAACCAATCTTTTTCTCTAAATCCCTATCCTTTTCATTTACACTCTCAAGAACCCTAACTTTCAGTCACCAAAAAGAGAGCCTTAATCAAAAATCTAATCCATTAGAAGAGTAGAGGAGATGCCAAGGATCAAGAATATGTGTAGGATTGTGTGGTGGAACCTCTTACCTTGAGACTTTGTGAAGCTTTTCTGTCCTTCCTTGTGCCGAAATGGCATCTTCTCTTCTCTCCTTGGGGCTGAAAATGTTGACCAAAAATGAGAAGAAAAGAGAATTTTCCACTTAATTGATAATTCATTTTAGGATCAATGGTTAGGATTTGATCTTGCAATTAATGAATTGATCCAAGGGTCCTAATTTCTCCACCACACCTCACACTCCTTGGCTTCTCATTGGTGGGCATAAAGTGGTGTAACTAATAGTTAGAGACTTGGTTATACAAACCAATTTAGTTAGTGATCTGGTTTCTTGATCCGATATAATTTATATTGATAAAAATAACTTTGTTCTGATAACTTTTTCCACTTGATTGGGGGCATTTACATCTCTCCTTTAATCCCCAAAAATATAAATAAATCAAGTTAAAAAATAATCATCTCAATAATGTCCATGGAAATCTTAAATTTCCATAAAGTTTCTATAGGTGATTCCAATACCAATAAAACGGTTTACCAATAAGTAAACGGATTTTAGGACACCAAGAATTTCTAGAATTTTCACTGATATTCTTATCCTTTTTCTTTTCTTAATTTGCTTCTCAGAATTCCTTTTAATTAATTTTTAATGAAAACCCAATTTCCAAGGTTTCCCGATTCTTTTTCCTTCCAATCCAGGAAATCGCCTTTCTCGCATTCTGGGCAATAGTTTTATAAAAATACTAGAAATTTCACATCATTTTTCCACTTGATTGGGGGCATTTACATCTCTCCTTTAATCCCCAAATATAAATAAATCAAGTTAAAAAATAATCATCTCAATAATGTCCTTGGAAATCTTAAATTTCCATAAAGTTTCTGTAGGTGATTCCAATACCAATAAAACGGTTTACCAATAAGTAAACGGATTTTAGGACACCAAGAATTTCTAGAATTTTCACTGATATTCTTATCCTTTTTCTTTTCTTAATTTGCTTCTCAGAATTCCTTTTAATTAATTTTTAATGAAAACCCAATTTCCAAGGTTTCCCGATTCTTTTTCCTTCCAATCCAGGAAATCGCCTTTCTCGCATTCTGGGCAATAGTTTTATAAAAATACTAGAAATTTCACATCATTTTTCCACTTGATTGGGGGCATTTACATCTCTCCTTTAATCCCCAAATATAAATAAATCAAGTTAAAAAATAATCATCTCAATAATGTCCTTGGAAATCTTAAATTTCCATAAAGTTTCTGTAGGTGATTCCAATACCAATAAAACGGTTTACCAATAAGTAAACGGATTTTAGGACACCAAGAATTTCTAGAATTTTCACTAATATTCTTATCCTTTTTCTTTTCTTAATTTGCTTCTCAGAATTCCTTTTAATTAATTTTTAATGAAAACCCAATTTCCAAGGTTTTCCCGATTCTTTTTCCTTCCAATCCAGGAAATCGCCTTTCTCGCATTCTGGGCAATAGTTTTATAAAAATACTAGAAATTTCACATTATTTATCCTTGCCCTGAACTCATATATTTGAGGCCTCCTAATACTTCAAATAATTATTTTTGGCTAATTATAAATGCCAAAAATTAACCAATCTTTAAAATTCTCTAGATAACAATATAGGCTGAATTTGGGAAAAATGACGCCCGTCATTTTGATTAGTGAATTTTTCTCTATTTTTAGGGCCTCTGTAAATTCTTTCTGATAACTTGACTATTGACTTTGGTCAAATCACCAAAATGCCCTTATGCTTTTTCTTATTTACCAAAATGCCCTTATTTTTCTCTCAAAATTCCATTCTTGCCCTTACTTCTTTAAAATTCCCTTTTCACCCTTACCTCTAATGACATTTGGGTTCTTCCCAAAAGGTCACACATCTTGTCATTTCTCTAGGCCAAGCACGCTTAACTATGAAGTTCTTATGAATTTTGGTATATTAGGCCTAGATCGACTATAATCTTTTTGGCCCATTAGTTTCCTCTTTTTCTGTACTACCTATCTCTGGGCCTTAACTCAACTCATAACTATCGGTTTGACCTTTATTTAAATTGTCAGTAAAAGTGTGGATATTACACAACTCAACTAAATTTTTTATAATTAAAAAACATATACGACAATTAAATTTTATACTCCTTTTAATCCTTTTTATAACATCCTTTTAACTGAATCCACAATTTAAGAAATTGGTTATGTACAAAACTGGTAAGATCAAAAGGAAATATAAATTGTATTAATGAGAATTAAGTTATATAAATAAG
Organism: Vachellia pachyceras; assembly: GCA_025593235.1. NCBI lineage: Eukaryota > Viridiplantae > Streptophyta > Magnoliopsida > Fabales > Fabaceae > Vachellia > Vachellia pachyceras. The sequence goes on along the minus strand of JANTPZ010144790.1, from coordinate 35,061 downwards.
TCCTATGAACTTTTGTGAGCATAAATGAGAAGTAAGTATATAATCTAAAAGATTTTGTGCCACACCAACTCCACATCAATTTTATCATGTGATATATTTGGAATTGATGGCTATGTCTTTTACACACGTGTTATTTGAATTTGGAAGTTATTATTGTTGTATTTTTCTTATATAAAAATTCACTAAAAAAGGATATATTAGTAGCGGTTATTTTATGTATTTGTAGAAGTTTTAACCGTTACAAATACATGTACTAGCAGTTTACAAAACCACTACAAAACACAGCATGGCAACAGGTATAATATCAGTTTTATAGAACCGAGGCACACATAGTGCAAAATGCTACTACATTTGCAATAGTTGTAATAAACCGCGACAAAATAAACAAGAACAAGGGAACGACGTGCAAAAATTTATAGTGGACATAAAACCGCTATTAAATTAGTGGAATGCAGTTGTTATAGCTTTACGTTTGCAGCGGTTAAGAACCGCTACTAAAATTAAAATGAAAATTCCCGCTTTTTTAGCAGTGGACAATTTTCCCTCTAAAAATTTGTAGCTATTTTCGAACTGTTACTATATTAAAATGAAAATTCCCGCATTTATTTTAGGAGCAGACAATTTTCCCTCCAAAAATTTGTAGCGGTTATGAAACTGCCACCACTTCTTATGAAAATTCAAAAAGCCCGCCTTTAAAATGCGAAATTTCATAGCGATTATATTGCAAAGCCACTACTAAATGTCATGAAAATAATAAAAAAATTTCCAATATTAATAATTAAATTTTAAAATAAAAAAGATTATCTATAATTTGTTTATTTTTTTTAACAGAGATAATTAAAAAAATTATACTTTGTAATTACTACTAACTTATCAACATATATAATATATAATGAGTTGTAAAAAAAATATACAAGAAAAATAACTATAATTTAAATAAGGCACTATATCAAATACTATATCACAAAATAAAGTCACAACATAAAATACAAAAAATAAAAATAAGATGTGACAAAAAAAATTAATAACCTAAAAACAAAAACTGAAAATGTAAATAAACAATAAAAACAATTAAAAAACATATAGTTGGCAAAAAAATTAAAAACATATAAAAAATAACAACAGTGAGCTGTTTGAAAGAAAATAACACTAGAAGCAAATGATCAGAAAAGAGACCAAACAATCAAAGAAGAGGGAAGTGGCAGTACGAGTTGGGAAAGGGGGAAGGGGTATTTATAGGATGTCCGGCTTGAATTAGCAGCGGTTTAGGTCACGGTATTTTACAGCGATTTTTTTTGTAGCATTTTAGTTAACGGTTTTTGCAATGGTTATGTGCATTTGCAGTGGTTTTGCAACCGCTACAAATACGTGAGATATGAAAAAATAAAAAATAAATATATTATGTACTTGATTTATTTATTCATCATCATCAACTCAAACAGGGGTAAATCATTATCTCTTTCGGGAAAAAAGTTTTGAAAATCAGTATGATGGAATGGCTCCGCCTCATATGTCAACTATTCATCACTACCACCCATGTCATAAATATCTCTAGGCTTAAGATGAACAACCATACTTCAATCTCTGTGCTTCTCATCTTCGACATAATAAACTTGTTGTGCCTCTGATGCTAGAATAGACGGCTCATTGTCTTGAGAGTCACCGGTGTGAATGACCCTTGAGAAATTCACAGATGTGTTGCCCAGCTCATCTGTAGTTATTTCACGAGGAGTTGTCATATTTTTCCAGGAACACTTGAATAGCGTGACTGCGAATTTCCCTTGATAATTCAGTTTGATAATGTTAACTAATCTCCATAGTAGGGGACACCTCTTAAACGCATGTCACCATCACTGGCTATCGTATAACTTCTTGTACCGAATGTCCCAAAAACACCAGAATTTTGGGTAAGAGAACCTTGATCGTGTAAAAATGTGCAGAAATTGAACCTATTGACGTTTATAAGGTAAAACTTTTCGCATACGAGAGCGGCCTAATGTCAAGACTTCTCAAATCAACTGGGTGGGGGTTGGTGTCATTGCGTATTAACTTGGGAATTCTCCATGCATCCTTCTATCAACCTCAATGGACGTTTGTGCCTGGATATGTAGTTGATGCTTGACATAACTTCTTAACTCTTTGTCATGATTAAACATATATGATATGAGTTAACAAACATATGTTAAATTAATAAAATAATATGTTGGTACTGATACTCACTGAATGAAAGAATAAACTTGACTGCAGTTGATTAGGACATGTCAGTGTGCCTGTAGCATCTCATTAGGAGTGAGGCTGAAATTTTGATGTCCTCCAACTAGTCTCCTAACTTGAGGGAACAAACTACCTATAGATGTTGTGGGACCAACAATAGGGCAATCATCAACATAAGGACAACGGTGGAAAGATGTCTCCATGTCATCAAAATACCTAAACAGAAGGTTAGGACCTCATCCCCTATATAACATTATGCTATTGAACCCTTTGGTCATGCCTTATTCTTGACATATGACTTCAACTCCCCTAAGAAACTCTAATAATTAAAACATGAAGACAAATTAGTGAATTGGTGGAATATTGATGTGTGTAATAATGTGTGAATACTTTTTAACATGGGTACCTTTCAATGGGATACATCCAATGATATTAAATCAGGCCATTGAGTTTTACCTCTTGAACAGGTGGACAGTGAGGTGCACAATGACAGTGAAAATGGAAGGAGGGGATATCATCTCCAAATGACACAGTATGAGAATTATCTGCTGCTGCAGTTGATCCAACTCCTTAGTAACAAGAACATTTGCGCACAGCTTTCTGAAGAATGAACAGAGCTTCACCAACACCTTTAACACTTCTAGAGGCAATGTGTTTTTAGTGCCAACGGTAGTAACTGTTGTATAAGGACATGTAAGTTATGACTCCTTAATCTAGATACCTTCTGAGATTGCAAATCGATACACCTTGACATGTTGCTTGAATATCCATCAGGGACCTTAATGTTCTTCAATGTTGAAAGGAATATATCCTTATTTGGCTTCATTAAGGTAAATTTTACTGGTTGAAACTTGCCATTGTTGTCTGGCTAAGCATCTTGATGAATTCCTATCGACTGTAAATCCTTCCTAGCTCGATGATAATCTTTGGAGTTCCCAGATTCATTTAACAAGATGTGCAAAATGTTATCACACACATTCTTTTCAATGTTCATTACATCAAGATTGTGATGTAACATATTAGTTTTCTAATAAGGAAGAGTAAAAAATATACTCCTTGTAACACACCTTAACCTTGCCTTTAGCTTCATTTTACATCCATTTGGAAGCACCTTTAGGCCCTTAGTGACTTAGAGTAACCAAAGAATGAAAAATGAAATTTTCAAGTTTAGGGTTACTATTCACGTCACTATTCACAGCTTTTTGGGCCAATTTTGAAAATTCATAACTAATTCTAGAAAAATCGTAATTGAGTGCTTCCAATTTCTATTTGAAGCTTAAAAGTTCCTCTACATGGGAAAAATACTCATTGGGTCATAAACTTGTCCAATTGAATCAGTTTATTTCACATAGTTGCACTGTTCATTTGGTAATTTTTCATTTTTCCCAGGTTTTTCTGTGATTTTCTTCCAACTTTGGAACATCATAACTTTTTGTACAAAACTCCAAATCCAGTGTTCTTTATCTTGTTTTAAAGATTACAATATTTTTCTGTAAAAATTCATCTTATTTGGAGTCTATTTGCTCTATTTCCCGATAGGTCAAAGTATGGGGTTTGACCAACTTTACATTTGCCAATTTGTCAACTTGTTAACTCTTAACTTCATAATTTGACCTAATAACTTCTAAACCTCTTTTAATCATGATTAACCATGCATTTGTGAATATATAAAGCATACATTCACTACTTCATAGCTACCGCATATGTAGGGGTTTAATTTACAAACCACATACAAACTTAAACATAAGTTTTTAACATCACACATAACTTTAATACATAAAAGCACAACATTATGCCTTCTTGAATCACCATTCATTTTGCTCTTACCCTTGCTTGAACTTCCACCTACATGGTTGGTTGGGGGATAATGAGTTTTTTGGAAATCCCAATAGCAAAACTTTCCAACACAATTTATAAAATTGCATGACAACTTTCAATATAAGTGTGAATTCATAAAAGTGCAACATGTAACAATTAAATGCATATGGCCATAGCACACAAAGCACATATTCACACTTTCAATCATCATAAATTTCCAATACAAGTCATGCATAAATTCATACACATTTTCAAAGTAACTTAGTTAAGGTTAGAAGGTTTTGCTACCTTTTGCTCTTAACTTTCCCTTAACTTTGATGCTTTCTTGACCACTTGGAAAAATTAATTCCTTGCATCAAACTCTTGCCTACATTATGCACAACATTATGGCCATTAAATATAAGCCATTACCAAGGCAAGAATTAATGTAAAACTCTATTAAACTTCCTCTTAAACTTCCTTGCTCCCTAGAGTGTTTTAACTTGTCATATTGGTTTTTAATGCTTCCTAATTCCTTGGCTCACTTTACCCCTACACAATTTCTCATTTTAAAGCCAATGGAAGCATTAAAATCATCAAAAACACATTCCTTCCCTCACTTCCAGTTCTGGCCGAAATCCTCCCAAAATGGGGAAAATGATTCTTTTCAAACTTTCTTGATATCTAACATCATTTTCTTGTTTCCAACCTCATTTCCATGAATAATATAGCTTAAATTCAACTCTCCTAAATTCAATAGAAATTTTGGCAGCATTTCCCCTTAGGGTTTTGAATTCCAAAATTTGCAAAATCAACAAACAACCACCAAACAATCACAATATATATACCAAACTACTCCTTACAACACAAGGAGCATTTTGCCTATCATTATTGGCTCTAACTCTTCCTCTTTCTCACTTTCTCTTCCAAGAACACTAACTTTGGATCTTGAGAAAGAGAAATTTATTCTAGATTCTAAGACCATAGAGAAGAAGAGGAAGTTACAAGCTTCAAGAAAATGTATAGGATTGAGTGGTTTGGCTTTTTACCTTGGATTTTCCTTAAACTTTTCTCCTTCTTGAAGACTAGAAATGGCGTCCTCCAAGCTCCAAGTTTCTGCTGGAATTCCACCGCCAAATGAGGGAGGAGATGGAGTAATTTTGGTTTATTAAAGATTCCATAATTAATAAATATCTAATATGAAGTTTTAATTAATAAAATTAATCTAAAAAAACATATGCTTGGCTCTTATTGGTTGGCTAAAAGTAGTCATAATTGAGCTTAACTTAGGGGTTAAGACTTGGTTAAAAAATCTGGTTGGGTTAACCAAACTGGATCCCATTCGGTTACTTTTACCGATTACACTTTTTACCGATAAACATAACTTTATTCCGGTAAATCTTTTTCTACTTTTCTGGAGATATTTTCTTCCTCATTTAATCTCCATATTTTCCTCTTGAATATGATAAATTTATTATCCCCAAAATACCCTTTGATTAGCTCAAATTTTACAAGATTATTTTATCATGTCCAAAATCCCTAAAAACATGCAATCGGAGGGCAAAATACCTTTAGGGCATTAAAAATTTCTACATTTTTCAATGATACTCTAGCCCGTTTTCTTTTCCCAAAATTCACTCTAGATTGTCTAAAATTAATTTTTGAAATAAATTATATTTCGGGGATTTTCGGGTCTTTTTCCCGATTTTCGGGAAAATCGCCTTAATCATACACAGGGCAATAATTTTATTAAATGGTATAAAATTTACTGAATTTTTCTATGCCGTGAACTCAACTGATTAAGGTCTTTTGATACCTCAAATAATTATTTTCGACCATTAAATCTTCAAAATTCTATAAATAAAATTCTAGGCCGATTTTCAACAATCCGTCGAATCTCTGTCAATCAGTGAGTTTTGCTTTATCTTTTGGGTCTCTATGAATTTGTCTGATATTTTGGTCAACAATTGACTTTTTGACTTTGACTTTGACTTTGTCAAATGATCAAAATGCCCTTACACTTTCTTTTAATGACCAAAATGCCCTTACACTGTCTAACTTTTCATAATTCCCATTTTGCCCTTGACTTTGTCACCCTTGATCTTTTGTATAATGACCTTTGCGTACTTCCCAGTAGGTCACCCATCCTGAGATTGCTCCAGGGCGAGCACGCTTAACTGCGGAGTTCTCATAAAATTTCTTCCTCTGAGCCAGGTCTGACTTTGGGTTGTTCAGCCCATCGGCATTAACTTTTTCCGCTCTTTCTATCTGTGAGTTTTAACTTGACTTATTTTAACTTGACTTCTGACTACTAGTTTGACCCTTTTTATCTAATGACCATATTGCCCTTGGTCTTTATACTTAATGACATTTATGTCCCTGGCTTACTTTCTTAGTAATCTCAAAGCATTAGGACTAAATTGACCATGGTCTCTTTGGTCCATTGACATCTTCTCTTTCTGTACTTTCATTTATGGGGCTTAACTCATCTCATAACTATCAGTTTGGCCTCTATTTCAGTTTACGGAAAAGGGTGGATATTACAAAAAGGATTTTGGAAGCATTTGAAATTATAAGAACAAGTTTCAAAGTGTTAAGGGTCTTGAAAGTGCAAGAGAGGATTTTAGTGCGTTTTTATGGTTTTCTTGCAAAGTTGATGACTTGAGTTTGATGATTATGTTCTTGTGTAATTCTTAGGAAGTTTAAATACCAAAGAAATCATTGGAAAAGATTAACAAGAGAGCTTTAAGTTCAAGGGGGAATTAAGAGGACAAGGTAGCAACACTCCTAACTTTGGCATCTACTTTGCATTGATATATATATATGTGTGTGTGTTTGTGTGTGTTAGTTGCCATGTTTGTTGTGTGGTTGTAGCCATTTAAGTTATGAAACCTTACTTGTGTGAAAGCATGATGGTTGTTATGCAATGATTGTCTTAACTTGGAAAGGTGATTGATTGTTCTTGTTACATGGCATACTTGATCTCATTATTAATCATGCACGTAGATGTATTATTAGAGTGTTTGCTACTGGGATTTCCTTGAAATCTCACCCTCCCCCACTAACCATTTTAGGTAAAAGCACAAGCAAGGGTAATAGCCGGGTTTATGGTGATAGAAGATGACATGTTACGATGATTTTGCTTATAGAAATTATGAATTATGTTTGAAGATTATGTTGAGGATTGTTCTAATTTTGTAAATTAAACCTCTACATAATAATTAAGGAAACAAATGTGGATGCATGAATAATAATGAACCAAGGAACTAGATGAGTTCATCATGCATTAGGAGAAGTTTTAAAAATGATCAAAAGAAGTTTGAATAAAATTTTATAAATGACAAGTTTTCAAGTAAAGGGTTCCAAAATCTTAGAAATTGCCCTGTATTCAATTGATGATGAAAAATAGCAAACGAACTCTGATTGAGTTGAAGCTTTCCAGTTAAATACTTCACATCCTAAGCCTTAAAATGAGCCAAATTGTCTTAAATTTGGATGTGTAGATAAGGAGTTATGATATTCCAAAGTTAAGAGAAAAATCTGGAAAACTTAAAGTTACCAAATGAACAGTGATTTTCACGAAATAAACTGTATCAATTGGGCAAGTTCTGGAACCAGTTAGTATTTTTTCCCTGTAGATCACTTTATAAGCTTCAAATATAAATTTGAACCACTTCATTTTGATTTGTTTAGAATTAGCTATGATTTTTCAAAGTTGGGCTAAAAATCTGGAAAATGACCAAGTGAATAGTAACCTGAAAATGAAATTTTCAAGTTCACTTCTTTGGTTAATTTAAGTTAACTAAGGCCCTAAAGTGGTTCAATAGTGATCTAATATGAATCTTATAGGGGAAAATAAGGAGTGCTACAGCATCCAAGTTAAGGAGAAATTAAGAGCTAAAGGTAGCAAAGTTTTCTAACTCTATTCAACATTGTTGTGAAATGATCTTGAAAATGTGCATGACTTGGTGATGATTACATTGTTGAAAAGTGTTTATGAGTTATGTTATGCTATGGCCATATGCAATAATATGTGCTTGTTACACATTTTACATTGTTACACATTTCTACTTGAACTTAAAGAATGTCATGCAATTTTTCTATGTATGTGAGTAAGCTTTGCTATTGGGATTTTAATGAAATCTAATTCTTTCCAACTAACCCTTTTTAGGTGGAAGCCTATCAAAGGGTAAGGACTAGTTAAATGATTTATACATGAAGCAAGTTTTATGTTGCTTTTTGGATGGATGTTTGGTTATGTAACTTAGTTACCTTTAAGTTCACATTGTTGTGTATTTATGTAAATTAAACTCCTACATGTATAATAGCCATGGAGTAGTGGAAGCATGCTTTATTTATTCCCAAATGCATGATTAATCATGATCAAATGAGATTTAAAAGTGGGAATTCCTAAGTATGTAAACATAAAATGATAAGTTTTGACTAGAAAGTGAATGTAAAGTTGGTCAAACCATGAACTTGGGCATAACGTGAAACAGGGAAAATGGACTCCAAATGAGTTGAAATTTTCCAGAAAAATAGTTCATATTGTAATCTTTAAAACCAGCTAAATAACACTGGATTTGGAGTTTTGTGCGAAATGTTATGATGTTCCAAAGTTTGAAGAAAATCATGGAAAAACCTGAGAAAATGAAAAATTATCAAATGAACAGTGTCTTTTCACGAAATAAACTGTATCAATTGGGCAAGTTAATGACCCATTGAGTATTTTTTTTACCATGTAGAAGATCTTGGAAGCTTCAAATAAAAATTGGAACCACTCGTTTTCAATTTTTCTACAATTAGTTATGAATTTTCAAAGTTGGGCCAAAATTCTGTAAATAGTAACTTTTAAAAAATCAGATTTTCAGATTTGATTTCTTTAGACTTTATAAGCTATTCAAGGCCCAATAATGATTCCTTAATGTTATAAAATGAAGCTTAAGGGGTAATTAAGGTGTGTTACATCAGTCAAGTCCTTGACTTGAATGTTCTTGATGGCAAGATCAACATTAAAGTCATTATGCTTACTTTTACATGATTAGGCCCTTTGGGCCATTCTATTGACCATATGACTTTTGCTACTAGGAAATTCTTCAATATTTGAACAACAATGTTTAACATGATATCTTCACAAGATTTTTTAAGTGAAGCAATGCTGGTGCACTTTTTTATTGGTGGCTTCCATAGTTTTCAGCATAAATTCACTTGTTTAGAAAACGAGTTTCAAATTTACTAAAAATCTCAACTCTGTCTATCCATTATGATTCGAAAGAACATGAGATTTTGAAAAGCATGACGTCATGATTCTTGAAAAACATGATCTCATTCATGAATCATCAATATTTTAACTTGATGTATGATGACATGACATCTATTTGAAATATTTTAACCTTCAACTTCGCTTAATTAAACAACCCAACTTCCAATTCCAAATCTAAAACCTTGAATCTTATGTTCCCATTTTATCTTACAAGTTCTTCCTTCAATCCATTTTATTCTTCTTGATCATTCTCCATAATTCAACTTGACAATTTCTTTCCTTTCTTTGATCAAACTACATAAGAAATTCACATTAAGTATATTAGTTAGTCAATATACATTGAGTTCTTTTTACTCTTTTATATTTGATATCGTCAAAACTAATAATATCTAACACTAAACTCTTCTTACCTTTGCCCTTTAAATATGGTCCACCAAGGGGCTCATTCCAGTGACGAAGCCAGGATCTTCCAGTAGTGGGGGCAATTTTTTTATTTTCAAGCAAATGATAGCAGGCTTACTAATCTAGATAATTTAAGTGTGTTCGAATAATAAAAATCAGTGTGCATAATAAAAAATCAATAGTTACTTACATAAATATAAAAAAGTTGAGTAGGGGCATTTGCCCACCCTCAACAACACTTAGCTCCACCCCTGGCTCATAATAAGCCCCCATTCCCTTTATTTACTTCCCTTTGAAATTTGTTCATTAAGACATTGCTTGTTCAAGCAAAAAATGTTCCAAGAATTCGTTCTATGAACTCTCTGGTCACTTGCTCGATGTAATACCATAATAAGTTCCTCTTTATTAAGAGGTAATTTACTAATTTTCTTTACCTCAAACTCTTCCCAAAAACGTCTTTTTCAAAATTTCATGTATTCCCCTTTTTTTAGATTGGTTGTTGTTTTCATTTCATTTAGTTAAACTGCTTCTAATTGAACCTGAAATTATTTTTAGAAATTCACATACTTTTTAATCTATTTTCCCATCTTTTAAATAATTATTTGAAGCCTCAAAACATTTTTTAATAGTTATATTTGACTAAATATCCCTTAATTAGTCAAATATTGAACGATGACAAAAAATTCATTTTGAAGTTATTTTTGCTCCTTTAACCACAATTCTAACTCAAATATACTTCAACGAATTATTCTCCACATTGTTGTGCCTTGTGACAATTTCCTAATATTTTGGTCAAAATTACCAAAATACCGCTGAATTTTGTCCTTGCTTTTCCATATTTGGCAAAATGGAATCTTTGCCCTTCCTTTTCATTTCTTATTCCACTTATGTCCTTTTCATTTTCTCTTTCTAGGCCCTTAATCCATATATAGCTACCTGTTTAGACTTTGTTTCCAGTTAGAGAAAAACATGGATATTATAGTTAGCATAGCACAACTCTATTTCCTTAATCCTTAGTAGAGCAGACACCCAAGTGTCATGGTTCGATTATGACATAATAAAGTCCCATATTAGTTGAAAGGGGAATGATGCACTCCTTATAAGTGTGTGGATCCTTCACCTCATAGACGCATTTTATGGGTTATTGAAGAAACCCAAGAAAACAAAACCCTACTCTGTTTGCAACAAGGCAATATCTACAAGAGAGGAGCGATGACGTTAAAATTGGTATAAGAGCCAAGCCTCCGGTCGATGTGCTAGCGTTGGGCCTCCATAGCGTTGGGATGGGAAATGAAGCATGCTTTATAAGAGTGTGGGTACCTTCCCCTCATAAGCACGTTTTCTGGGTTATTGTAGAAATTTAAGAAGACAAAACCCTACTCCATTTGCAACAGGAACAATATCTACGAGGGACGGGCACTAGACTGTTACATATAGCCTCTCAATTGGGAATGGGACAATTGCTGACACGCCCTGGCTAACAATCTCCCCCTCAGGATTAAGCACTTGCCACTAGGCCAATAGCACAATCTCCACCTCTCAATTGGGATTTTAACCTCTGACCTTGACTCGAATACTAATTGTTAAGATCAGGCACTTACTACTAAGCCAAAAGCTATAGCTATTAGTCATGATACAACCCTATTTCCTCAACCTTTAATAGAGCAAAAGCCCAAGGTGTCATGAAGGGACTCCGCTAAAGGATAATTGTTGCCACACCTCCACCAACAGATATCAGACTTTCCAAACTTAAAGATCTCAACAGGTGTTATCAAGAGAGGAGTCGATATACATTATACTCCTTTTACCTTATATAGGTTCACTGGGTTTTCCTATAATGGTTTTTAATGAGACTATGAAATGTATATATAAACATTTTACTCTTTTTTTTTTCTAATGGGTTTTGTCACATCGGGTCTTAATTGAATTTTTTAATGAGACATGCTTAGTCATGAACATCGATATGGGAGTGTTATAAATATTACATGAATCTTTATATCTCCCCATAATTGGCCAGGATATCATATATCCCTATAATATTTCCTATAATCATGAAATTGATCAACTCTAATATTGTAAAACTATGCCTATAAATAGAAAACATCCATTTTGTACCATGTATAAATTTTTTTTTCATTTTGCTCACTTTCTCTCTCTCCCATCTCTTCTTTTTTAATCACATAACAGTTTCCTTTTCTTCCTTCCTTTCCTTTTGTTTTTATTATGTTTCTCTTCCAAATTGCAAAGTTCTTAGGATCTAACATGTTTATTTATGCTTTCTAAATTATTTTTTGAAACTGTTTCTTAAAATTGTTTTCAAAAAAAGAAAAAACTATTTGGGTGATTATTTTTGAAAAGTTATATTTAAAAATAATTATACTCAGTTCAAATAGTGAAACTTCAACGATAGCTCAAATTTTAAATGGAGAAAAACCATTAAATGCTAATTTGCTGAAAAAAATAAAAAATGCAAAAAAAAAATGAAAAACAACTAAAACGTTTTTACTTTTTAGTTGAGTTTTATTTTTTGGAAGCAACGTATTAAAAACAATCCCCAAAACAAGTTTTTTTCCTGCAGTTATAAACAAAAGGGAAATTTACAATTAAGTTACAAATAGAAAAATTAATGAATAAAAAATCTAATAATGATAAAATTACCATAAGATTCCAGAAGTTACTCAGATTATCATTAACAACCTTATCAACTTCCATTAACAACCTCAAGATCTACTCCTAAGATCTTATGGTAATTTTGTGAATCTTTAAAATTTTTTGTTCATTAATTATTCTATTTAAGACATTATTGTAAATTTTCCAAACAAAACAAACAAACACCCCGCACTTTCCTCAGCGTAGCAAATGCTCACATCCACATAATATTTAACCAACAATCCAATATTATTACAATACTTTCATTTCCATGCCAGATTGATTATCAACAAATTTACATAAAATAATTACACATTAGGTTTATCAAATCAGTTTAATGTACCCCAATAAGAGCAATCCTATTACAGGCTCAATCACAAACCATCTCTTACAGGTTATTTCAAGCGACTCATCACACCTCTCCAACAGCTAGCCATATTATGTACAACACAATCACAAAGATTCGAGATTCCATTATGCCGATGCTCTCGCCCCTGTACGTACAAATTATAAGACGTCTCATTACAAAACATTCAACAAAATCATGTATCTATGTTTTCCTTCGTTATAAGAAACATATGAAAGATACCTAATATATGCATGTATCTATTTACCCAGAGGCTTTTTGCCCACACAAAAAAATATATATGAATCTTCAAACTTATATTAATTATTTTCAAGAAGCAAAGTTACAGTTAAAATTTACAAGAGTTATAAGAAAATTACTATTAAGTTTCAGAAAAATTATTATTAAGTTACATAAAATTATTGTTTCAAACAAATTATTGTAACTTCTTTAAAAGTTGAAAAAAAGTCAATAAAATCTAATGAATATGATTAAGAAGATCTGTTAAATAACTCTGATAAAAAAATTAACACATTAATACATACGGAAGGTCACAATACTAACCATCAGGTTCTTCATCAATGGGATCCGCTTTCCAGACGATGTCTTTCAGTCCAGTAGACAGATTCTTGTAGAACTGTACAGTCGTAATTCAAGCTCTTATAACTCGTATAGTAAGCATTTAGGTCCAGCCAATTGAAGCAGAATAAAATTTAACAGTGTGTTGGACTTCCAAAATGGAAGATTCATATCGCAAATGCATAATTTAGTTTGGGGAAAAAATGAACCCATGCAACACAAAATGACTACAACTACAGTAAGAATGTCTTGTCCCACTACAGTAAGAATGCAACCCATGCACTTCAGTCTCTACCTCTACCTCTTTTCAAAAGACTCCACAATGCCACACAAAAAGACAATTTTGTTAACTGAATTTATACACGGGAAACCAGAATCCTCTACTACTTCCAAACCCTCACTTCTGTTTTGAAAGAAATTTGTTTCAAACAAGACAAGCATGGCTGCCTTAAAACTATGGAACTGATCCTCAAATCCAAACTTCTGTACGCATCAATCAGACATAAATTACATGTACTTTGGCGGGCCACCCAGAAATTGCAAAGTCTCACCATACTATCCAAGACTTGTAAATAGTGCATTGATATGTATTTATAGTTGAGACTAAATAGTTCATGTAATGTAAGAAGGATGGAAGGGGAGAGATAGAAGAGGAGGAAGAAAGATGCAGATGGAGGAGGGGAGCCAGAGGAGGGAGAGGGGAGGGAAGAGAAAAGGAGAGAGGCGAGAGGAGGCCAGGATTAATGACTGTTATTCAATTCATCAAGTCTGATTTACAACTGAAAACCCTAGCTATGTTTATAGCACTAAGAATTATTAAAATAATAAAATCTTAAATGTACGCCAAATCATATCCTAATCATAATATGAAAAGATAATGACGATAATGCAGAACATGAAAAGTAAATAATCCTAATTTTAAAAGATAAATATCCTTATTAAAAACCCTAATAGATAACCTTAGATACCGAATCAAACCCTCATTGTTCCTCATCCCATATCCTACCAATAGTAATTTTCGCAAGGTGTGATACCATATAAATGAATGCAAGGGGAGTTAGTTAGTGGCTGTTGATAGTTAATATCCACTATAGATGAGCTGAGGTCGGTAGACAAATGGGTTGAATCATTTTATGAATGGCATCTTGATTTCCCCCAGTTCTCTCTTCTCTCATCTCCACCTATATATCCTCTCTATTCCCTTATTCTTCTACCTACTAGCCGCTGTTGCTACTGCAGTAACCAAGATGCAATTTCAGAGGGACAAGGTCGGGGAATTAATGCACATGCCCTTGTTATTCCGCACAATGATGTGTGTAACCAGGCTTTTGAATTACAATGGCAAAATTCCATATGATGTGGGCAATGGGATCGTGCTCAACTTCTTGTTCTGTTATGGTATAGAAGAAAGTTGGTGAAGACACTGCTTGGGTCCATTTAGATAAATTTTAACAATGTAATCTCCCATATATTTGATTAGGTTACAGTCCATTTTTATCCTGGAACTTTTTTCTTTGAGAACATTACAACCACAAAGTTTTTTTTGGATTCAATGTTGTCATGGAAGTTTCTAATCATAGCCCTGTCCCCGTGACCATTAGTTGATGAAATATACTGAGTTGGCAACCACATGTCAACCATATCATTTTTTATTGTTTTGGGTTAAAGTGAAAATTTTCCCTAGAAGTTTTTCCTCAAAAGTGAGGTATTCGAAAGTTCTTTTTTGAATTCAACATTGCTTCAAAAATTTTCAAATTCAAGCAATGTCGAATTGGCCATTATTCAAATTAATTGTAACCATTAGTTGACCAAATGTGCTGAGCTAACACGTCTACGTGCCATCCACTTCATTGTTTATCCAGATTAGATTTATAAATAAGGAAAAAAAACAAACAAATTCATCCTGCATGAAGGATTGGAAAAAAATCAAAATGGAAGCACAAATGCGAAGGATTGTCAACGGCCTTGTTCTTGACAATCTCCCTAACCGTGTCTTTATCCATTAATCGGATCTTCTTCGTACTCCAGCGATGCCGAGATATGTAGGTACTCTGAGCTTTTCTACAACCCTTCATGTGGGATACATTTTTTTATTTTAAGTTTGTCCTTATTTTATAAATCTAACTTGAAAAGCAAATGAAGCTGATGATATACAGATTTCTTAGCTCAACATATTTGGTCAAATATGGTCAAATTTAATCTAGATAAGGCTGGGCAACATTGAACCAAAAAACACTTACAGTTTGCCGACACAAATAAAAACTTCAAAAACAAATTTGCCTCGTAACAAAAAAAAAATATCACATGGAAGCCACGTGGACCTGCAAACTGAGCTTACTAGGTTAACTAACAGTCAAACTTAACCTGGACAATGGCCAGGGTGAAAGTGGGCCTTAACCCGATTTGATTTCAAAAATGTTTCTATCTTAGATTATAAAGGTCTTGATACTTTGGCGCAGGGCACATAGGGGTCTAGAGGGAGCATTGATACAATATTAATAATGCAAGGGGTGTTAGTTAGTGGCTATTGGTGGTTAATATCCATCATTGAGGGCTATAGTTGCTTGGATAGCTGATTATAAGCAGGCTGAATCATTTCATGAATGTAATTTTTATTTCTTCAAGTTGTCTTCTACTCTCTCTTCTCTCTGCCTATCCATCACCCTAATCTCTCATTCTACTTGTCTTCTTCTTAGCTATCTTCTCTATTATATCAGGTTGAAAGAATTAGAAGTTACTATAATACAATGCTGAAACCAGGATCCTAAATCCAGAGGGAGCTTTAACACGTGTGATCCCAAAGGGTTTAAATTTTTAAGTGATATGAGGATACAACAAAACCTCAATATTATTTTTTTCAAAAGATGCGATGCTATCATACCAAAATATTACACAAACACAATTTTATGATTTTTGAGGTGAAGCATCTATCCACCAGGACCTCTCACTCAGATAAGCAAACAAAAATAATTAGTGGGAGTAAACATTATGAATCTCACCTTGCGAAATTCCAAAGTATCTCCTCCAGCTTTGCGAATCTCAACCATACAAAGTGAAGGGGCCACCTCGAAGACCTGAAAAATAGAAGTCGAAACAAAACACTTAGAATCAACGTACGATATAAAACTACAATCATCTACCACTACTTATTCAAGAGTCATTGGTGTGACATCAAAAATATAAAACTAAATCATCTATTACAATTATATATACCATTCATCGGAGTGATATTTTCTGAACATGTGGACTCTACTTTTTCAAGTAACAAAAAAATATTTTTTCGAGTAGTGTCTCTTTTGGGCAAAAAAAAAAAAGATTTAGAATATCCCCATGCAATGAACAGAAAACATACCAAATTTATAAGTAATATTGATCCTCATTAAAGTCAAACTTAACTTGCACCCTTGAATATCAGAAAAGAAACACTTGAGAATCTTTACCTCAGTCACTACAGATAGATAACCTTTGCGTCCAGTTTTTTCCCCTTGGATCTTCAACTGAGATGAATAGTTAAGAGATTTTATTAGAAGTGGACATATTCAACAGAAAGATAGTGACATTAGAAATCAGGCATGGAAAGTCAATGAGAAAAATCCCAATTTTGGTCCTTCACAGATAAGTGCCTTTACAAATGTTGACCCTCTAAGATCTATTTCTTTCAATCTCAATCATTAAACATGCATATAATATTTCCTTTCCATTCTATTTTGGTCCAAAATTTAAATAACAAATTTCAAAGTCCATTAACTTTGATATTTTTGGCCAGCAAACTTGGCACGAATAACATTGTTAAGTATCATAATTGAGTGACTAAATTGAAAGAAAAGATCTCTAGAGGACCAAATTGATAGTTCACCGATCTCTTTTATCTTTTATAGAACCAAAAAAAGGTAATAATATTATAATATCATTCTGCCTGCAGTTGTGCAAACTAAGGTAGAACCTATAGATATGTATGGATGGCAGCAAAAACCATTTGCTTCAGTCATTTGTGTTGCTTATTAGCAGAGCACCTTTTATAGCCAAAAGAATTAGAAATGAAACGACACAAATTCAAAACAGGAACAGGAACAGTAGTACTTTTACCTTGCAGTTGTTCTTCTTAACATCAAAACCCAAAGGCATTGAAGCTTGCTCAATTTTTGAGATTATCTCGTTTGCTGAACATTTGGATGTGAATCTCGTTCTCCTTTTAACAAGTCCCTAGTTGCAAGACAGGAATAAGAAAGGTGAAGAAGTCACGCGGCCTTCAAAAGGCAATTATTATAATTTATTTTATTTTAGTTTATCTTATACTTCATCCATTCCATAACTATATATTTGCTTGCCTAAATGGAGTAAAAGGAAGCATACCATGTGAAGCATGATAAAGAGTCAGTATTTAACATATATTGGTCACTCTTGATAGATATAGCGCAACACTATATTTAATTATTCATCGACGCTTTAGGTTTAATAGTATCATAGCATTCTCACAATTTTGAGTCTTATGTCCGTGACTGCGCCCATTTTCCTAGGGCACGCCAATTGTTTCATGGATAAGATAAAATTAACGTACCATTTGCTTCTCAAAAAGACTGCTAAGGTTGAGGCCTTGGGACGTAGAGATAAGCTCAAATGCATTCATAGTTAAAGGTGCTGCTGGCGCCTCTTCTCGCCTCTCTACAACGAGATTTTCAGAATCCTACACCACCAGAACATACATCGAGTTCAAGCTTAGAATACATATAATTGATATGTGGAAATAAGAATAGCAAGTTATTAGGAAAATAATAAGAAAATGATAGTTTGGGAATAGAGTATTGGAGGAGGTAATTGTGGCTCATATTTTACAGTTTTATTCTATTTTTTCATTTTATACACATTAATGGCATCTTCCAGCCACCGCTTTAACAGGTGGTGGCCGAAAAGTCAAAAGGAAGTCACTGAATTAGGACAGCTGAAGCATATTTTGACTGACCGACAAAGCACAAACATCAATGGATTTCAGAGACCAAATCAGACATGCATCAGCTCTGTGATTCGTCTTGTTTTCTGGCTGCTGTCAGACCAAATCAGACATGCATCAGCTCTGTGAGCGTCGAAGTTTGCGAATTTACAGCAGGTTTCCATCAATTCATTGGAAGACAGCCACGAACAAACTATCGCAACCATTTCTGGGCCGACCACTCCGCAAAGATCCTCCACCTCACATATGCAAACTCCGTTGCGCTCACCGGAGCTGTTTGCATTGATCATTAGTCGGAGGAGTTCCGACCATGACACAGGGAAAGGGCTACCTGAAACGATTATCGATGAATGCCAAGGACAACCAGAGCCGAAACAGGTTGGGTAACTTCTATGGGTCGTGTAACACTGTTGGAAATAAATGGGTCGGGTCATACCATCTAAGAGTTCACAGGTTTCGGCCTTTTGGGTTTCCATTACGTGTACAAATGATAAGTGTTTTATTAATTACAGATTCAGATGAGCTTCCTTTTAGGTACAAAGATGAGCTTCTAATGTGCACTTGTTTTGTATTTTGCTATAATGTGCAATAGGTTTGACGATAAATGCAACTATGCCATTTTGTATGTATGAAATTTGGGCTCCTCAAGCATGAGTCCAAAAGCCTTGGGATGGATGTAGAGCGGACAGTTCATCAACAATGGAAGTGACATGGGATTATAAGATATAGAGTGACAATTGGCCTCTTGACTGAGGGGATTCTTAGTGTGCTAGGGTTTTTTATATCCATTAATTTAGTCTTCAAAATGTATTTCTTTTACAAGTCAGCAATTATGATTTCATCAAAAAGATACAGAATCTCAGGGTAAATATATGTTTTACTTTACTATTGGATATTGAATCTAGCGCTTTTTTTTTTTTTTTGCATTAAAGTTTAGGTAAGTTGGATTAGCACTCCCCGCACAAAGCATGCTTCCAGACTCAAGAAAAGGTTATAGAGATACAAAATTCAAAATCCATTCGGAGAAGTGCCCACATTAAGAGCCCATTTAATACGTTAAAATTGATTTTAATGAAAATAGAAATAAAAAGAGACAAACGAAAATAGAGATGTAAATGAAATTTACAAATGTGTTTGGTATGTACCTAGAATTCAAATATTGTACCCATTTAGGAACACAGTAGAGAAGTACTTTTACTCAAGCTGAGATAAATATGTGGAGGAAATTATCTTGTTTTGCAGAAAAACACTGTTAAATGTGCTTTTAGAGAGTAAAAAGCTTTTCCAAACAAGCGCATTATGTTTATTTAATTTGCATTTAGAATGTTTAATTACTAAACGTGCCTTCTTCCAAAAAAAAAAAAAAAACCTTGCAATGCTTCAAACATCCAAACCACCATTCACTACGGTGAAAAATGACAGCCCTTCAACGAAAAATCAACCCAACTCAACATCAAATCAAACTCTGGATCCAATCAAAAACAGAGAATTGAATTAAAAGGAAATCCTTTGCTTAAAGTTGAAGAGGAAGAATTGAAAAAAGAAAAATAAAAGAATTTGAAGATAATCTGGTCATGGACAAAGAAGGTGAGAAGATAATGAGTCACCAACTCAACATCATGCTTCAACCAGAGCATGAATTTTTGTTTTGCCGTCACTTTTGACATTCTTCCCTTTCAAATCATATTTGTCTTCTAGTTTGTTGCCCTCTCCTTTTCTGGTTTCTGAGTTTAATATAATATCTAGGGAAAATTACCCAAATACCCTAAGCAACAGAATTAACCACAAAATGGTTTCAAAGATTCACAAAATTATCATAAGGTCCCAGGAGTAGCTGCTGAGGTTATTATTACCATAAGATTCACAAAATGGTTAATTCTGTTGCTTGGGACCTCTGGATAATTTTCCCTAATATCTATGTCGGAAAGACGACGGAGTACTAGAGCCATGGGAGATTGAAGCAAAGTTAAAATTCATGAATATGGCAATTGGAGATCCAATTTCGAAGATCGCAAGGAGGTCATGCGTCAATGGTGAACACAGTGAACTAGATCTAATGATGGGTTGCAAGATGGAAGTTGCCGTTACTAAGCGAGTGGTTGCCAGCGGTGGGGGAGGTCACCAATCCTTGAAGCTTAAGGGTGTTTTAGGGTTGTAGGTTTTAGGATAGGCGAATTCCACCAATTTTAATGGAAATGGTGTCTATGTAGAAGCCAATTCCAAGGTCCCAATTTTGTACCAAACATTCTTAACACATGGAATTCAATTCCATCTCCATATGAATGCCTCCAATGCTAGTGTACCAAACTATAATATTTTGTACTGATTCATATGTACCTAACAATGCCTCAAACATGATTGACTCCAATACAAGAATACTTGTACTTAGCAAAAAAAAAATTACTTTTAAATTTTGTACTAACTCTAAGAGGACAAGGATGTTGTTATGAGAATGTTCACATGGAAATAGAAATAGAAAGACAATTACATAAATAGTTCCTTTAATCCATAATATAAGATATACATAACTAATTTAAATATATTACAGTAGTTAGTTATGTTAGTTGTGTGTAATAATTATGGTTGATTTTCCTAAACTACCATATTTCATCATGACTACTCTAAGATGAAAACCCCTTATTCTGTTCAATCAATATGAATACTATGAAAAAAAGACTCTAAATTTGAGAGAAAATGAGGATTAGAGTCTTATATTTATGATGAAATTTCACCCTAAACTAGATCTTCTATTAATGATTGGAGGCAGTAACAAGAAAATGGGTAATTATATTTAATAGGTCTATTAATAAGGTATTAAAGGAAATAATCAATGTCTATTGAATCATATTTTACTTTTGATCTCATTTCTCCTTTTATATCTTATGGGCAACAAAAGTTAAAGGAAAAAAACTATAATATCCCCCATCAATTTTCTTTTTAACTTGTGTCATCAATAGGCACCCCCCAAAATTGTAGACTACATTTCTTCACTGTCATCCTTCAGTATCTGAAGTGTGCTTATTTTCTCGAACTAAAGAAGTGGTATTTGACATAGAAAAAAAAAATTGAAGAAGGCATCTACACCATTGGCGTTACAAGAAATGGACAAAAGGATTTAAATCGTGAACTTGCCTGGGGTAGTTTTTATACACATTTTTTTAATGTAAAATGAAGACACATTTTGAAATTGAAGAAGATATTGTAATCTTTCTAAAAATCAGGCAAGAAGTAAACGAAAACTCTTACCGTTGAATGACCAAAAATAGCATCTACATCATCAAGACTGACATTTGCCTGCTCAAATCTAGGAGGCGTATATCCCTTCTTAAACCATTCGTTCTCAATGAGCTCAGCCATTGTAATTCGCTGTTTTAGATCATAAAAAATAAGAATCAAGTTACGTTTTCTGCCAAGGCTGGAAGAAAAAGCTAAACTAAAGCATACTGAAGCATACTGAAGCAGGATCGGGATCAAGAATTCTCTTAATTAATTTTTTTGCACTTGTAGAGAACCATGGTGGACAGGTGAACTCAGCCTTGAATATCTGTGAGGCATAGCAACTTCGAAATCTTGTGAGTTGTGAAGCAGTACTACGAACATAAAAAGTTAAAAGCAAACTATAGTACCCCTGTACGAGGTTTTCTGTCCAGTTGTTTTTACAAGCAACAACTAAAAAATTACGCAAAATGAATTGGTAGTCAAAATTAGTTAAACGCACTAAACTTGACAGAGATGTAATTATTTTCCAAGTATACCCTTATTTATAAAGAGGAAGAGCAAGAAAAAAGTTAAGAGAGAATGAGTAGAGAAAAAATAAACATATAATTAAATAGGGGGAAATGAAAAAAATTGTATTAAACTTATAGACAAACAAAGCCTGTTACTCATAAAAATGACCATTCTATGTGAGAGAATATTGCTTATAAAAAGAAATGGAAGGGGCATAACTGTCATAAAAGCTATAATGCTTTTATGTATGGTCTTCAAAGTATCAATGGAGTTCAAATAACATTTAATTGGTAGAACAGATTCCTTCATGACCCACCCCACTCCAAAAAAAATACACAATTGTTTGGACACAATTTCACTTTGTTTTTTTACATGGAGCATCTACCAAGACCTATCTCACTTTAACTTAGAGAATTTATCGGGGGTTTAAACTCATTGAGGACACCATTGCACTTATTAGAAGAAATAAGCACCAAATTGACTTGTAAGCTAGCTTTAAAACATAGTTCCTCCAAAGGTTCTTATCAACTAGTATAGCCTTCCACTACTTCATAAATGCAATTGATGCCGACTGCCAAGTGTGGCCATACTGGAACTAAGAATTCTGGTGGACTTTTAGGATCCAATTGCAAGGTCGTGGGTATTTTAATTAGGATTCATGGGTGATACTTAAACCTGATTTTAGCAAAGGAATTCCACTTCCCCTTCAAGATGCTTAACTGTACTGCATTTTGAAAATATGAGTTCAACTGGGAGTAAACAAGAACCACCTTTTTATACAAGGCCACCAGGTTGCTTTCTTCAAAAGGCAAAAACCCAGCCATTAGAACAAAAAGAATAACACCACATGACCAAAGATCGGCCTTCCCACCATCATAACCTTTATTGTGGATCACCTGTAATAGGGAAGCAGAGATAAAGAAAGAAAAGGCCTATGAGACAACGATATAGTAACATGTAGCAGAAGCTACCATACCTCTGGGGCAACATAATTCGGCGTACCGCATGTTGTGTGCAGCAAACCATCTTCCTGATACAAATATGGTCATCAATTACAACTTGGATATTATTGTTACAATTTTATAAGGACTTGTTCACTGTACTCACTCGGACTTGTTGAGGAAGCGCACTTAATCCAAAATCTGATACTTTAAGTACTCCACTAGCATCCAACAACAGATTTTCAGGCTGTAATAGACAAAATATAGTAAAACATGTTAACCTTTTTTTTCCTTTTATTTATTTCTTTGATCTCACTCTGTTCTCCCCCTCAATGTTGGGTAAGTACATAAACTACTAAGAAAAAATTCTTGTCCATAAAATATTACAAACTTTCAATATGTTCCTCCAAAAAACAAGTTTCTCACATAAATTTTGTTGAATAGCTAGCCTCAATGAGCACATGATAAGGAACAGAACTGATTAAGAAATCCAATCAATTTATGCAATATATTTTTGGTAATTAATTTATGCATTATTGAAGATATCATTGCGGGTTCATTGTCTCCCCTTTTCTTCCATAATAAATGGAAAAAGAAGTAAACTAAAAAGATGGAGCAACTGTGTTACACGAGAGACACACCTTTAGGTCTCTATGGAAAACACCTCTACTGTGACAGTAATCCACAGCACATATAAGCTGCTGAAAATATGTTCTGGCTTCATCTTCCTTCAACCTCCCCTTGCTTGCCTGTCTCAAGAAAATAAAAATAGCGTACATAAAACTTAACATACAACAACATTGTGTTTACATATTGGACTTTAATTGCCACCAAAAGAAAATACAGACGCAAACCAGTCTTACAATTTTATCAAATAATTCCCCTCCAATCACAAATTCCAATACAATGTATATCTTCGTTTTGCTAGCCATGACCTACATCATGAATGCTGTCATAAGTCAATAGCAATTCAGAAGGAAGCAAGATAGATTTTGACAAAGTGAAAAATTTGCAAAGTTGCAATCATATTTGTAGGGGATCATTCATTGACTTCTAACCTCGTACAAACGTATGACGTTTGGATGTCTAATCAGTTTCATCGTTGAAATTTCTCTTTTTATCTGCATAACGGCAGACAACAGAATATTGAGCAAGAGCAGAACGTTCATGTTTCCAATATTTTATTAGTGAGCTCGGATTCTTATGGCCACGACAAGTTAAAATTCAAATCCAAAATCTACACTAATTATATTTGATGTTGTACAAACTAGTTAGTAATGAACATAAAAGCATTAACTTGTCTGACAGTAGACAAATTAGAAACAAAACTAAAGCAGTAACAAATATTATAAGCAGCATCTCAATAATATTACCTAGTATACCAGGCGGCAATTACTTTTCTTTTCTTCTCTTTTTAAAGCTAAAGGATAACATGATTCCTTTGTCTTGGTTGAAACATTATCTTTTTAAGTTTGTTCATAAAAATTGTACAGAGTTCACCTATTTCTTAAGCTCCAAAGTTAAGAGCTATTACAAATTAAAATCCAAGCCATCTGCATAGACTACATCATATATAATGAACAGACACAGCAATTAACATGCTAAAAACGCATATCTGAGAAGGGTTTAGATTTGAACACATGCCAACTTGGAAATGGCTTTTACATGAATGGTTTGAATGTTAAGAGCATGTGCCATTCTTGTTTAAAGATTTCTTTTCGAAAATCACATCGTCAAATACTCTCAACATGAAGCCTCCAGGTTTTTCTTTTCTTTGTTTTCCTTTTGGAAAGAGGCTAATTGAATGGGAATCTCTTGGCTAAAGCAAAACAGACCAATATTATATTCAATATCTTTTTTATTTTATTTCATTCTACACTCAATGTCATTAATAAAATTATTAATGCATCTATAAACGTTGAAGAGAATGACACTATTCATAAGCTATGACTAGCGCTCAGCCCACACTCTAGTTAATTTTTATATTAAAAGAAGAGATTTGATCGTATGCAACAACAACATCAACAAAGCCTTGTCCTACTGGGTTGAATTGTTTCGTATTCGATACAGCCTTCAGGTTGGATGAAAATTAATTTGTTTTAAAAAAAAGTGAAATGATCTAGCCTTCAAGCTGCATGAAAATCTTTGGTATTAGATACAATATTATGAATGTAATTTTTTTATGAATGTGTCAAAAAAAACTAATATGTTTCATCATAAAATAAAGTCAGTGGTGACTGTTGTGATGTTGAATAAAATAACAATGAATTGGATTATTATATACATCACAGTGAAATAATAGTTAGTTAATTCCCAATTCAAAAGGCGGGGGGAGAAATACAGAGAGGGAGGGGAGAAAAGTTCAACAAGCAACAATTTTGAAAGTTAAGACACGGGTAACTGTTGCAAAATATGACTTTTATCAATTATTATGAACAAGAAAACTGCTAGAGGCGCATCATGGAATTAGATCCCACAGTATATTTTGGTTTTTTTTTTCAGATGAAGCGAAGAGAAAGATGAGAATTAAGGGATGCACCCTACTCTTGCAACGTTGACCCCATAGAAGTGGGACCCACTTTTTCATCTTCATCTATCTCCACACTTCAAATTGTAATTCGGATCCAATTCTAGCGCATCATTAAGTCCAATCAAGCAAGCATCCTTGAAAAATTAAATTAAAAAAATCGAAACCACTACATATTTTTGAAAAAATTGTCATGAGATTATGATAAAGCAATCTACATACATACGTGAAATCAAAGAATCTCCAATCATCTAAGTCCATGCTTTAAAAAAAGGAAGTGATTCATAAGTATGGATTATATATATAGCAGCGTCTTATTTACCTGACCAATCATTTTGTGCTTGAGAAGCTTTTCTTTGTCAAGAATTTTGATGGCCACATTTTCACCGGTCTCTGTATTGCGCGCAAACTTGACTTTGGCGAAATTGCCTTCTCCCAAAGTCCTACCCAATTCGTACTTGCCAACTCGAACTGTGCTATTGCTAAATCCCGAACGAGAAGTCATCTTCACGGATTCTCCTTACAATTCCGATTTCCAATAGCTCCTTGTCCCCTATCAATCTCTCTCTCTACAGTCTAGAGCTTCTTACACCGACTATCAAAACCTTTTCTTCTTACAAGGCTGCCATACCTGAGACTTTGCGACCCTCATTTTTTTCCTTCCTTTTCTTGAGTTACACGAACAAATAACTTGACCTCTGAACTGGTAGGGACCCTATAATTGAAGAATCGAAGCCCAGATTCAAAGAACTTTGTGGTTGAAGAACGAGGTTGGGGAGCCTTTAACCGTCCGTTCCGACAAATATCCCATGAGCTTTAGTAATTGAATCAGTAGATGGGAAATTTTTGCGCAAACAGGAAAAGAAATCGGACGTTCGGTGGCAGAAATCGTGATCGATTGAGGAACAAGAAAAGTATTTCTAGGACTTCTTTCTCGAGGATGTTCGGAACTCGAAAGATTTTAACTCAGAGATTAGTCCAATCTAGGACACGGCCAATTATTGCCGTTGTATATTAATTAAATTAACTAGATCCACCTGCCCTGGAAGGAGGAGGTTCGAGAATGTACCGACATAAATAATAAGAAAGTTAAGGTAAATTTACACATGATAGAAATTGGGAGAAGGAGGTTCTAGGATGTAGCTCATAATATTTATCATACTTAAATTAAATCAAATTTCACTTTTAAAATTTACCCATAGAAATTGGTAAATCTAAATACTTGAATACTATCATGAATAACAAGATTTTACTAAATCACTTGTTACCAAACTATAGCATAAAAATCAATGTCATAGTAATGGGCCTCAATCTCCGAAACTCGGATTCAATAATGCAAATATAATTTATTTTAAATAGTATATTACAAAACTTGCACTCAAGTTTGCGGTTTCAAAAATAATAATATCATCATATCGAATTAGGGGTCTTTGGCCTGATATAAAAATAATCCCAAAATAACATAATTTAAAGTATATATTTAAAATATCATAAAATGACTCCGAGTCCAGAAATGTAGAGAAAAATAAAGTATATATTAAAATATTAGAAAATGACTCTGAGTCCAGAAATGTAGAAAAAAAATTCACTTATTATGGATTGAGGTCCAGTTAAAGTTAAAATGACCAAAATAACCCTTGCAGAAATTTTTAAGGTCATTTAATATTTGTTGATTTTTAGATTTACAAACAAATATAATTATTTCAAATATCTAAAGACATAAAAAAAATTTATTGTAAAATGGTGAAATTAGTTTGGAAAATGCTCTATATTATAAAATTGATTTCAGCCTAAAGTTAGCAATTGTTTGCCGGAATGGCAATACGAAAAGCTTAAAATCCTTGAATTAGAGTTTTCAAGAGAAAATTAATTTAGAGCATATTTGAAGGTTATTTGAGATGTGAAAAATCATGGAATGATTAGTTGCATTTTGAGAATTTTTGGTGACACTTAACTGGTCAAGTGATCATAAATTCCTGAAAAGTATTTCCAGTTGATGGAAATGTGATAAAACAAACCTAAAGTTGCTTTAGTTTTATAAAGAGGGTTGTGGGGATGAAAGAGTTCCACTTGTCAATAAGTTAAAGCAAACCTCCAATTAATAAGATACTCCACATACTTACATTAAGTTAATAATGAAAGGTGGAGTACTAAGTAAATGATTGGAAAGTTGAAGCCTTCACTTCGGAAGAAAATTGCTCGATACGAATGGTGACCTTTAACATTGCAGTAGAGGTCTGCAGGGTCACAGAGACTAGTTAGAATCATCATAGTCTGACTGGAGTTTCGACTCATAATGGCATGCGAATTTAAAGAGGGAGCTTAAAGCTAGAAGAAAGGCAAGAAGCCTATTGTTAAGAAGAGGTTCAAGCGAGTTGTCCATAGTGGATGAGGCCAAAGGAATAAGTAGGTTAAGTGTAACACCTTAACTTACTCTCCTTTATCTTCATTAGAGACCAATAATGAGCCACTTAAATACATTTAATATCATTAAATTGGCTAAACAAGTGAATATGAAAATTTTGGACCGAGTTACTATTCACTTAGTAAATTCTAAAATTTTGGTCAACTTTGAAAATTCATAACTTAATCTAGAAAAATTGAAATTGAATGGTTTAGGTCTATAAATGATGCTTATGAAATCCTCTAGAAGATTATCACCTTAAATATCAATTACAACTTAGAAGATAAAAGAGAGCAACAAATATTTCCTTGAATAGGTAGTAATGAGACTTCACACTACCAAGTCAAACACAAAGCAAATCAATACACAAATTAATCCAAGTTTGATATGACCGTAACCAAGTATTTAAGTACAAATTACTGATCCTAACTCAGCAACTAAGTAATCTATAGTAGAAATATAGATTGAAACTACACTTCCCTTATGATGCTCTTTAACTCAAGCCTTCTCCATCTCCAAGAGGAAAGAAGAGGTTTAGCTACTCAGTGCACAGATCAACACTCCTGATGGAAGAATATGGTGCATGATGGTCAAGAAATGGAAGATGAAGGGAGGAGAAATGGTTGCTAGGATGTTGGTGAGTGGAAGAGAAGAGAAAAATGAGATGAGAGGAAACCCTTACATGTGGCTACTGCATCCCCCTTCCCTCTGTGCGAAAATTACTCAAAGTAGGGTTTTATAACCGTTCTGGGTTGGGTTCATGACGTGGATTGGTTATTCTTTCCATTTGGAGCCTGATTTGGTTGCTGATTCATGATCTTCGTCGCGGCTAAAATGATGTTTCACCGCGGTGACCTCTCCCGAGAGTACTTTGCTTGCAGCTTGAGTTTTGGCCGTGGTGGAAGTCCACAGCTTGCTTCCTTCCATTCTTGTCTAGAGTTCTTAAAATGAAGTAGCAATGATTTGAAGTATCGCTTGCTCATAATTAGAATTAAGTGTAAACATATCATATTTCATGGCAATTGCACCCAAAATCAAGCTAATCAAAACCAACAACTCTTGTTTCCAATTTAAGCTTAAGTAGGGTCATGATGGGCCAAAATGTGCATTAAATGCTTTGGAAATTCAAGCAAAAGTAGTAAAGAAATATAGCTGAATCAAATCCCCCACACTTAAACCTTTGTATTCCTGGACAAAGCTTTTTCAAAAACATTAAATGATTAATGCATTCAGAATCTGTTAACCATGTGCACAGGATATCAGAAATTAGTTAAATCGTTTCCCAAGGAGTGAATCAGGATTAAGAAGCATTAGTAAGATGATCTCTGTGAGAGTGTAATTCAAGAGATTGAATAAAAGAGACTCCCTCCAAGGGAAATGTGTTTATCTCTCAGCTCACTTATCCAGGACAATTTCACTCATGGTCTGCTTAATTCAATCTCTACCATATGCTTGTAATCATTCTACATCTCTACTACAAGATCAATAGAATGTAAATCAAGAGGGCTTTGGGGTTAAAATGGATTATGGGAATCATAAGCAATCAATTAGAGTGATGAAAGGATTTTTTTAATACACAACATTATAGTAAACCACACATGTCAATGCTTCTGTAATACAAGCGTTCAAAAGAGAGTATCAGGCTTATATATGAACTTCACCAAATATTTCCTCTTTATTGTTCCCTTTTCTCTTCACTTTTTTTTATCCATATGTACTTCATGCAAATTTCATGCTTGCATATAAGGATATAGTTTCCAAAGCTGGCACTCAAGAGATAATGGGTCAATGGGGTAGCAAGGGTCAATTTTTTTATTTTTGGATTTGTGTTTAGGCAAAATGAAGGGTTTTGAAATGAAGTCTTCTATCATGTTGATCCAACCAAAACATTGGCACAGATGATAAAACCTTGTCGTTGTAATGCAATTGAAACAGATCAAAAGATTTATGATTTCAAAGGATTGCACTATAGGGTGTAACCCTATGGTTGTTGTCTACGATGCTTTGTATAGCACTCATTACCTAGTTTGTGATTAAGTTCCTCTTGTAAGTGAAAACCATTTTTTATTCAAAATTTGCTATGTAACTAAAGCTAATTACAAAGTAAAATTTCTTTTTGGTATTTTTGATTGAGGAAACAGTAAAAGCAGAGTTGAAGTGTAAAAGGTGTTTGATGATGGATTTCCTCTTGAAAATGAATTAGGCCATCATAGTTCATAAAAGGTTAAGGAAAGCAATATTTTTCGCACTAAATTTTGTAATAAAAACCCCAACAAATCGTTAGGTCAGAAATTCCATGCAATGAACTCCATTCCATGAAACCCTCTAAAAATACTTAGTGTGCATACGGAAGTCGCAAAGTGAAAAATTCAACTCAACACAATATTGCCTCTAAAATCAAGCACAAATAGGAAGATATAAGAGAACAATAAAGATCTCATTGAATAGGTAGAAATGAGACTTCACTCTACCAAGTCACACACAAAGCAAGTTCAATACACAAATAATCTAAGTTTGGCTCGACTAAGACCAAGTATTTACGCACAAATTATAAGTCCTAACTCAGCAACTATGCAATCCATAACATAAATACAAGTTGAAAACTAATACTCCCCTTTTTGGCATATTGAACTCAGACCATTTTCATCTCCAAGAGGATGGGAGATGCTCCGCTACTCATGGCAGTAGTTTTAGGCTTAGTATGGATGCATGGAGATGCATGGATGGATTGAGGATGATAGATGGATGAGATTAGGGTTGTGGAGTGTAGAGGATGAGAGAAAATGAGATGGTAGCTGCTTCCCTGCGTCCTCCCTTCGAGACTTACCCTAATTGGCATATATCAACCGTTCAGGGTCGGATCCAAGAAGGTGGGTCGGGTGATTGAGCTTTATTTGTATTAGTTTTCTACTTGAATTTTCAGAGTCCTAGAGTCAATTTTAGCCCATACATGACCTTTTTTGTGCTTAAGTTAAGATTAGGAGTTGTTGATTTGGATTAGTGTGATTTTGGGTACATATGCCATGAGTAATGATTTATTGTGCCTAAATTGCATCATGAGCAAATGATACTGCCTATATTTGCCATTTCATTTCAGGAACTCCGTACAAAAGGGGAAAGGGAAGCAGCTCTGTAGAAGTTCGCCGCGGCGTAATTCAATTTTCGCTGCGGCCAAAGTTCAAGTAGCAGACAAAGATTCGCCACGGCGAATATCGCGCAGTACCTGATTTTTACCTCAAAAGGAAAATAACCCGACCCAGCTTGATGGATCCAACCCAGAACGGTTTATCATGCTAAATTAGGGTATTTTTGAGGCAGAGAAAAGGGGAGGAGGCTGCAGAGGCTTGAGGAGAGAAAGAGAGGGGAGAAACCTCATTCTCCATCTACCCTACTCACACACTAACACTATTTCACCCAATTTCTTCATCATCCATTCATCTATCATGCACCCATCATCCATTCCAAGCTCATTTCCATCACCCATGAGGAGCTGAACATCTCCACCCTCTTGAAGATGAAGTGAACCGGAGTTCGAAGTGCCGAAAAGGGGAGTATTTACTTTCAATTTGTATTTACACTATAGATTATTAGGATTCCGAATTGGACTTTATAATTTGTGTGTAAATGCTTGGTCTCGGTTGAGCCAAACTTGGATTATTGTGTATTGAGTTGCTTTGTAATTGACAAAGTGGAATGGAGTTCATTTTTCTTATTCAATGAAATCTTGTTGTTCTCTTCTATCATCCTAGTTGTGCTTGGTTTTAGAGTCAACAATGTATGGAGTTGATTTTATCACTCTGCGATTTTTGTACACACACTAAGTGGTCTTAAGTGATTTCATGGGATGGAGTTCATTTCATGTTGTTTCGGACCCACCAAGTCGTGTGGGGATTTAGAAGGAGATCATTGTATGACGCTCCGAACCCATGCGAATTGTTGGGATTTTTTATTTTGAAAACTTAGTGCGAAAGCCGATACTTTCCCTCATCCTTTGCGAACTATGATGTAACACTTTGTTTTCAAGAGGCGCTCATCATTGCACACCCGTTTCTCTTTCTCAAAGCTGCCTTTGTTTTTCCTCTTCGATAAAGAAAATACCAAAAACAAGTTTTATTTTGTAATTAGTTTAGATACATAGGATAATTTGAATCAAAACTTATTGCATTTGCATCACAAGCATAGACCCAAGTTAAGAATTATTGGTACGCCTTCTCGATTCCGGAGAGAACGACCCTGGGGTTGTCACTATACAATCCTTGGAAATCAAAATTAATATTCTTGATCCATTTTCAAGGCTAACCAGCGACCTAAGTTTGCAATTTGTGGCTTAGTCGGACCATCGGGTTTTATTTTCATTTGGAGCCTGATTAATTGCTGATGCGTGATATTCACCGCGGCGAACATCTCTTGAGAGTTCTTGCTTGCCTAATTGAACTGTGTATTAGCCGCGGTGAACCATCCCAAAGCGGCATTCCTCATTCTTGACTAGAGTTCCTAAAATGAAATAGCAAACATTTGAAGTACCACTTGCTTATGATGGAAATTAAGTGCAATTATATCATTATTCATGGCAAATGCACCCAAAATCAAGCTAATTAAGATCAACAACTTTAAATCTCAAATTAAGCACAATAAGGATTATGAAGGGCCAAAATTGAATCAAAAGCTCTGGAAATTCAATCACAAATATAGTATAAATAAAGCTCAATCAAATTCCCCCACACTTAAACCTTTGTACTCCTAGATAAAGCTTTTCAAAAACTTTAAAATGATCAATACATTAAGAATGTATCCACTTGAGTACAGGACTATAGAATTTAGTAAAAGCATTTGTCAAGGAATTTACAAGAATCATGGCAGAGACAATAGTAAATCGATCCCTAAGAGAGTTTAATTCAAAAGACTGAATAAAAGAGACTTCCTTTCAAAAGGTAGAAGTGTTTCACTCTAAGCTCACTCAGTAAGGACAATTTCATTCACGGTCTGCTTAATCAAATCTCGACCATAAGCTTGTAATTATTCTACCTCTCCACCAAAAGATCAATATAATGTGAATCAAGAGGGCTTTGGCGGTTTAAGATGGATGATGGGGGTTGCAAATAATGAAATGAAGTGATGAAAAGAAATTCTTGAATACACAACATCAAAGAAAGCTAAACATGTTAATGTCTTTGCAAGACTTTAGAGAAACATTTGCTCAAGCATTTGATTTCATCAACACTTTTCTCTTTATTTATTTATTTTTTTCCTTCTCTTCTTTTTTTTCATTTTATTTTTTTAGAAGAGATATAAACTACAATTTAACCAAAATATTCTTGCATATAAAGATATAGTTTTCCAATGCTGGTTTCCAAGAGTGATGGGTTCAAAAGGGTAACAAAGGTTAGGTTATGTTAGGTTTGTGTTTAGGCAAAATGTAAGGGTTTTGAAATGAAGGCCTCTATCATTTCCACAGAATATTAGATCATAAAGCTTTGATTAAGAATTAAGACAAGTTCTAAAAGTTAGGCCCAATTATCCTCACGACAAGGCTAATGTCTCAATTAGACAGTCTTACGAATTAAAAACGCAAAGAGTCAATTTAAAATTGCGTTTATGCTGCTCCTTTGCTAATAACTCGAAAAACACCATTAACCAAAAGCTTTTATCCCTTAAAATCATGCATCAACTTCCCAATGCATTATCTGTGAAAATCAAGGTATCATATGTTTGCTCAGGAGTATTAAAGGTATAAAGGTAAGAGGAACTTTTTATTTTTAAATTCAAAACCTAAAATATTATTATTTTTTTATAAGAACTGAAGTTTTGTCACGGCTAACAACGAAGTTGGTTGCGGCGAACCACACCCGAGAGAGTGGTTCTGTGTGAGAATGGTTTCGCCGCGGCGCAATCATAAGATGGTCGCTGTGAAACTCACCCGGGAGGTGAATTGCTTTATTTTGACGATTATATCGCGGTGAACAACAAAGTTGATCACGACGAAAGTGGTTCGAGAGCAAAAATGTAGTTCAAAACCTCTGGAAAATAAAAAATTTTCACAAAAAAATTTTAAGAAACCTGAAAATTTCTAAAGTTTTAAGCAAAATGGCTCAACATATAACCTTCAAAAATTACGGTTGCATTTTAAAATCAAGGTAATGCTTGGAAAGCTTAAACCCTAAATCTCCCCCACTTAAATCCCGGGGTACTGGAGCCTCCTGGTCCTCAGCCACTAAATCGTCAATGTCAATATAAGGCTCAGGCTGAGGCGCGGGAGCTCGACGGATACTCTCATAAATGAAAGTAGGGGCAGGGGTAAACTGATGGTCCTCAGGGTAATCTGGGACCTCCACATCAGCGAACATGTTAGAGAAAGATGAGGGAAGATGATGGCCTTCGTGGTTTTGGAAGTGAGTACGACATCACGAAGGCTGGAGTATATGAGGGTGGAAATGTCGAAGCCGATCCGCTGCATACACATATATATGCAGAGGGCATGTTTCTTCGTAAGGTTTACGAGGTGGCTGGTAGGAAGAATGTTACTGCAAACATGGTGGATATAAGGTTTCGTCTCAAGATGACACTCCAAATGGCATATATACATTTCAGACCTACGAGGGACATGCCAACCCATCCCCGGTAAACATAGAGTCTCAGCAATCGCGTCCTCAGGATAATGGCTCATAAAACTTATGTAATGGTCCTGCTCAGTAAGAGGTAAGGAGAAATAGTGGTGGATGGTGTTTTTATTAATCGCATGATGCAACTTAACTCATATACAGTAGATGAAAATAGTGGACTCATGGTGGCAAACGGCGTAAAAATGGTGGATGAATGTGAGGTTACCCTGGGTACGCTTGCGAATAAGGCTTGTAAGGCCAGACTGCGTAATACGACGAACAAATGGATGGGTGGTGGGTGTTAATGGAGATGAGTGCTCCTTAACCAAAGGACGCTTCTTGTAATATCCACCCTTTTCGGTAAACTAACAAAGAGGCCGAACCGTTAGAAGATAAGATAAGGTCCAGAAATAAGAGTACAAAAAGAAAAGATGTAGGAGGACCAAAAAGACCCTGGTCAATTTAGTCCTAAGGCTTTGAGATTTTTTTAAGGATGTAAGCTAGGGACATAAATGTCATTAAATATAAAGACCAAGGGCAATATGGTCATTAGATAAAAGAGGCCAAACCAGTAGTCAAAAGTCAAGTTAGAGCCCACGGATAGAAAGTACGGAAAAAGTTGATTGGTGTTGGGCCGGAAGTCGCAGAATCAGATTTGGCCTG